>JBBYHK010000019.1:1382344-1398263 GCA_038382065.1 Adansonia grandidieri | reverse complement strand
AATGACATTAACAAAAAGCATATTGGCATGCCTCCTTTCACCATTACATTAGGCTAAATTGAGTCAGCTAACTATGGTAAGTATATATATGCCTTCTTGGTTGTTCACGACTTTTTTCTGGGGTAGTTAATTAATTGTCGTTGAGAAGTGTTTGATCGGATCAAGTCGGAAGATTTTTAGATTTTTTTAAATTTATTTTTAATCGAATCTAATTCACTTATCTTATTCATATTTATTATTTATTATTAATAAAAATTAAAAAAATATTTTATATTAATATTTATATATTTTATAATTAAATTTAAATAAAAATATTTTTTAATTATTAAATATTAATTTGAATCGACTCAATCCAATTTAAATTGATAAAAAATATATCTAAAACCTATTCAAATAAAATAAATTTATCGAGCCTAATGTGTAACCCAACCCATAAAAGTTTCAAACTTATGGCCTGAAACTCTTTTGTTATGTAGTTGTTGATTTGTGGTTAGGGTAGATGATCTTGAACTTAATCTGCATGTTTGGGAGCATGGTGGCAGGCACTGATCATCTCTAACTAGACTTAGGTTAGAGCCGGATGAGGTCGTAGTTAGAAAAATTTTAAATTTAAAATTTAGATTTAAATTTAATTCAGTTTAGTTTATTCATTTAATTTTAAATTATTATTTATTTTATTAAAAAATTATTTTTAATTAATATTTATATATTTCACAATTAAATTTTAAAAATATATATTAATTTAATTTAAAATTACTATTTCAAATCAGACCAACCTAAAATAAAAAAATTGAAATTTGTGCTCAATCAAAGCCAAGCCTATCCGGCAAGTAGGTTGCCCGACTCTTGCCTAGTCTAATCTTAAGTAGATTTAGTAATTTGTCCATTTATATAGTATTTATATCTTTTATTGTAATATAATCGTGTTTAAAATATTTTATATTTATATATATTTTAATATTTTAATAATTTATATTATATAAATTTTAAAATATATATTATTTTACATCATTTAATATTATATTTTTATATCATATCATATTTTTATAATTTTTGATTATTTCCCAATGTCTCGATTGTGTCATGTCTAAAAATGTACGGCCCAATCTACTCTCATGAGATGCAAATCTTAATCCGGCATGCTTTATTTTGGAGTCCGGTGGGAGGCAACCCTAATGATAATTAATATTTAAAGTAAAATTTAAATAAATATTTATTTGATCAATTAAAATTTAATATTAGTTATTGAAAAGATAATATTTTTTTAAAAAATTAATAAAAGTAAATTTATTTAAATAAAATTTCATGAATGATAATTATGTTTTTCTTTTATTTCTTTTTTTTATTTGTTGTTTTAAACAATTTTTAACACTATTTTTTAAAATAATAGTAATTAATTTGTTTTAAATAAAACAATTCAATAAATTCATCTCAAAAATGAATTTAAAATTTAAAGTATTTAATATGTACTTGAATTTGAACATAACTTAATTAAAGTTTAATTTGATAATAATTCATTATTGTAGTATTAATTATCATTATGTTATCTCACCGTTATTTTCAAAATTTCATTTTTTTTTTAAAATTAGATATAAGATATAATATTTAATCTCATTACTATAATAATTAATTATTATTAAAGTAAACTTTAATTAAGTTATATTCCAATTCAAAAACATATTAAATATTTTAAATTTTTTTAGTTTATATATATAATAACATTGAGACGAATTCATTAAATTTATTGAAAATATATTAATTACTATTATTTTAAAAAAATAGTGATAAAATTTGTTTAAAAATAAAAATTAAAAAAAATCTCAAACATAACCAATTTCATCACTTATCTATATGTACCGTTAAACTTTGAATCTCACCATTGAACAAAGAGGGAAAACATCACATGAATTCACACAATTTCTTTTCTGAACTTTATACTTATAAATTTGATTTTAAGTTGAATGGTTGGTACCATCCAAACTAAAGTCAATATGGACCAACAATGTTATAATAAGGCTAAAATTATTTCATATTTATATGGTATTATTAAAAATAAAATTATGGGCCACTTAACCTAATGCAGGGGAAGATAGAGATAGAAGAAATTATTCGTCGGGCAATGGATAATATAAATTTGGATATTTGTATTTTTAATTCATTTTTTTATGAATTTAGATATTATGGATTTGGATAGTAAAATTACTCTCTGCAGTAAATTCAGAGATGATGCAAATTAAGCCTTCAAATATCCATTATCTGAATTCGTATAACTTTTATGGATAATAGATTCGATTATCCAAAATCGCTATCCAAATTAGCATTATTTCTACGAATAATGAATTCAGATATCCGAATCTATTATCTATTTATTGTCAAATGCAAAAATTTATACTCATAAAAAATTTAAACCTTGGCTTCCAAAGTCAACTTTGCAAACTTGGATATTGGGCAGATTATATTATTTAATTTAGATTAGATTCAAATAGTTATATGCGGATAATAAACGAATTTAGATTTTAAATCACTTATTCGGATTCCAATAATATAGAAAAATATAAATATCTAATATATTGCCATCCCTAATTACCGAAGAAAGTCAAATCTGGGAATTTGGTCCTAAGAGCAGGGAGAATTTTAGAGTAGATTTAATAGTGCTCGTATTTTTATCTGTGCATGAATGTAAAACAATAAAAATTATTAGATGTGCAAAAATTTTAAATATAAATGTGATATTATATTAAACAAATTATATTAATCATATTTAAATATATTATATTATTATTTTATTTTATATTTATTATATTTATATTATATTTTTATATCGTATTTAAATTAATAAAATCTATTTTAGAGGTAGGGTGCCTCTTGCCCCTTATCAGTCATATGGGTCTTTAAAAAGAATCTTTTTATTCCAAAATTCCAATTTTTTCTCTTTTACTATTTTTCAGATATGGGTAGACACACTGAGGCTTTCCTACTTTTCTATAGTAATAAAAATATATAGATTTATATTTTAGATAGTATATAAATTTGCATATTATTGATATAATATTTTATTAAAAATAAATTTATTTGTATGTATTTTTAGAAATTTTAATTTTTTTTTTAAAATAATATCATCTTATTTATTAACACAATCAAATATAAACTTAAAATATGTGTAGATATTTATTTATATTAGTATTATAAAAGAATTTCTTTTTTAAAAAAGAGCCATATATTGATATAATGTTGAAATTAGTGATTGAAAAAAAAATTAATTAGGAAAGTAGGAAAGGGTCGTTCTTATTTATGATGAAAAAAATATATCTTTAATATATTTTAAAAATTTATATCATTTTATGAATTTTGCTTATAGAATGTAATTTTATAAATTGAATAAACATATACTATATTAATTACTTATTTTATATATAATAATTGAAATGCCAAAATTCTAGGCAATTAAGTGAATTACGTTGGGTTTTGTAAAATTATTTCATGAGATGGTAAGAAAAGGGAAATTAAAAAAAAAAGTTATATTCGATATGTTGATAAATATAAATTTATTTATAATTAGTAAACTAAATAAAATTATCTTATTAAAAATAAAATAATTTATATTTATTTTAAATTTTTTATAATATAATATTATTTAATTAATTAATAATGTATAAATATATTATAATTGCATAAATACAAACTCGATTAAATATGACTGATAAAATTTGTTATTTTGTGTTGATGGGACATTGCTGGTTGGCTGTAGAGTTGTAGCCGATCCTTGGTCCCCAAAATACCTATTGATTAATATACGACTACACAGTTAGAAAAAAAATTGAAATTTTAAGTTTAAATTTGATTTAATAATTTAAATTATTATTTAAAATATATTAATATATTATATATTTATAAATTTTTATAATTAAATTTAATTAAAAATATTATTTAAATAAATTAATTATGATCTTTTTTGAATTAATTGTGATCATAAGAATCAATACTTAAATTTAAATAAAATCGGATGAATTATTCAATTTAACCTTTAAATAGATCTAAACCCAACAATATAAGTTGATTTGAGTTTGAACAGGTCTAAATCCGATAATATAAGTTGATTTGGGCTTGGGATTTTGGACATCCAAAAGTCAATAAAAATCAAAACCTTCGTAGTCTAAGTCCTCTATTATTATTATTATTATTATTATTATTATTATTATTATTTCAATTCATCTTTCATTTGAGCTATTTTTTTTTTAATTTAAAGAAGTTGCATTCAAACATGTTTTTTAAACAAAAATATAAGTTTTTGTAAGAGTTTGTCATTTTTTTAATAATTTTACAAACAAAATTAATTAATAAACTATCAAAATTTTCATTTAAAATACATTTAAAGAATATATGTAATCTTATTATTATCGTGTAGAAATCTAACATTTCTAAATGAGATACTTTTGTTTTGATATAAAAGAGTTTGCCATGGAAAAGACTCGTAGATGCTACCTATATACTCTGGGAGCAAAACTAGATTTGAAAAACATCAAATGCTAGGAGCATATCAACTATAATTTAATGTATTACAATCCTATAATTATACCTAATTTGACAAAAAATAATTTAAAAAAATTTGACACATATTTAACATTGAAAACTCACTTTTAAATGCAACATTGTCAACCTTAATCATTTAAACGGCAAGAGACGGTAGTAACCAATCAATAGAACATAGATATTCCCCTTACACAAATTTGTCCAATGTCCATTTCTACGAAGTTTTAGGAATTTTAAGTTTAACCATCAATTGATGTCTTTTTAAAGGTGAGCTGATTTGCTTGATGACCTGAATCATTGCCAAGATGGAAAAGAAAGGGTAGAAGATAGTGTTTGATTTCCGTGACTTAAGTATATAAGTGTCTAGACAATGATGAAGGTTAAAAGAAAAAGATGCAGAATTATAAATGTTTTTGCGTGCATCATATGGGATCAACCTCCATTAGTCTATATATACCTAGATTGAATGTCTTTGAGGCAGTATGTCTCGTTTACTGTTGGGATTTGGTAGCTAGGTATGGGTGCTCTTACTTAGGTACAGCTCGATTTGACTTTTGAAGAGTTAGATGACAATCACGTAACTTGTATACTGCTAATTTAAACTTAATCCGAATTTTTTAACTTGAGCACTGAGTTTAATTAACCTTTTTATATCAAGTTATGTGGGTTCAAACTTATTGTAGATCCAAACTTATTCATGATAGACAACCCATCTAAAAGTAGGTCAATCTTAGATTATATAGATAAATATATAAAATAATAAAATCTATCAAAAACCCCTAGCTCAATATTCATTATGTATTTTTTCTATTTCATTGTCTTTTCTCTCTTTGAAACTTGGATTGATTTACTCATTGAATGCATCTCTGAGTATCAACTCTGACATCTTTTTAATTTTTTTTTTTTTTGTCTTTAAAATCTCTACGTGATTTAGATTAACTGATCCCTCGCTTCTGCATCATCAATAAACTTATCAAATTCTTTAACAAGCTTGGATTAAGGAGCCATCCTCAAGTAGACAACAATTACAATTACGAAATTCTTCCCGAACAACTAATAGAATGACAAGAAGACTCGAACATGGAAAAGAATCGAGATAACTAAACAAACTCCACCCATTGTTTCAGCCATTCAAATATTGCATCATTACGTTAACAAGCCAAAGCACTTGCGGTTCTTCCAAAAATCCAAAATTCTTTGGCAATTATCTGATTTGCTGCCATCGAAGTTTTTAGATTTCATGAGTGAGATGGATAGAGTGAGACATACATATATTTAAAAGAAAGAACTAATCTAATTTAAAAAAAAAATGAGATATGCGACGGTTTTCAAGGCTAAACTTCGAAAATCGAAAACTAATTTTAATGATAATGTTTAATTCAGTTTTTATTGATTTTGATCAGTTAATTTTAAGTTATAATTAAGCATATTATGCTCGATTTTTCCTTATAAGTTGAAGAAACAATAATGATTCAAAACTAACTGAGTTCTACTCTTAAATTAGCTTTTATATTTTATAATAATGCAAAATATTATACATTAATTATAATTTTTTTTCAAAACAAAATAGAGCTATAATCACATTATTAGGTTTTTAATCTTTATTTATTTTAAATTTCCTTACCAAGTGGTAGTGATGAAACAGGGAAGAGAAACTAAAGGTGTGTTTAGTTAGATGCGAAAAGTGAAAAAAAATAGATAGAAAGAGGTAAAAAAATATAAAGAAAATAAATGTTGGGTATGTTTGGTTAGAAAGAAAAGTGAGGAAATAAAATTGAAAAAATTACCATTTTTTAAACTTATTAACAAAAACAAATCACCCTAAATTAAAATGAAAAATAAAAAAAATCAGAGCAATGTGTGTCATGTGAGTTTATTTACAAGATTACCTATCATTTCTTAATTTTTATTCTTTCATCTTAACTTCTAATGAGTATAATGGTAAGGCAATATACTTTTTATTTCTTTCTTTTTATTTTTCGATCATACCAAACAATAAAAAAATTATTTTTTTTATTTTTACTGTTTTACTAAACATATTAATAAAAAAATTATTTTTTATTTTTTTAAAATTTTTTCACCTTACCAAACATAAACAAAGCGTAAAAGGTTTTCCACCTTCTAAAAGGCAAAAAATTCAAAAGATCAAATCATGGCCCAAATCGAAAGCCCAATTAAGTATCCACCAACCACGCTCTAACAGAAGCGCGTGAAGAAGATGTCAGTGGTGGCCTGGTGGGGTGGGGGTTCCTCATCCAGGTTATGATCGACATCCCAGATGGCAAAAGTTGAACAAAATATCACGCGCAGCTCGCATTCACGGCCTTCACCACTCACTCTCGCCCCTTTTCGTAGACCCCGTTGAAAACACCGAGTCCAGCCAACCACCAATGTCTCAGTCAAGCTCAGCCGCTGTTCCATGCGCCGAGCAGGACGATGAAAGCCGCGCGGCCTCAACAAACGAGCGAGAAATTAACAGCTCCGATATGGAAATCCATTACGACGAGGACGACGATAACGAAGAAAGCGAAGAGGATTTGCAAGGCTCTTCGAATCGAAACGGTTAGTCCATCTTAAAAACATCGGCCGATCGATTTTTGATGGATTGATTATGAACGTTGATCATTTATGCATGACGATGATATTATTGTTTCTAGTTTTATGACATTTGAGTTTTCTAATAGGAGATTAAATATTTGAATGTGTTTAAAGCTTTTATTTATTTTTTCTAAATTAAGATTGAATTGCCTTAGAAGATTGTAGTGTTTAAGAAGAAAAGAAAAGAAAAACATTAATTCTCAATGTGGGAAATAAAAACATTAATTGCCTAAGTAAGTATTTTAGTATTTGAGGGATTTTGTACCCATTGTTGTGGTTTGCTGTTAGCTTTAACACACTTTAATACAGTGTTTCTGACCTTTCTATATCTAGGAAGTATGGACACGCAATGCGGGTATGACATGATTCGGATATTTCGACTCGGAAATTTTCAAAAATATTAAGAACCCTAGACAAGGCAGTTAAAGATATTTTTTATATAATAATATACAACAAAAATGTAAAATAAATACTTTTTCAATTAAATATTAACATTCAAATAGCTTTTTAATTTTTTTAAAATTATTTTTGAATTTAAAAACTTAAACTTTAAAAACTCGTTAGAACCAAATTGCTCATTACTGATTCATTATCAGGAAGAAAAATGCCAAAAAAAAAAAAAAACCCTTCATCACGTGTACCGCATCTCTTGACTATGTTTTGACCATATCTAATTTTTTTATTTTATTTTTTTTACGTGTTCTCGTGTGTCTGATATGTATTCTGTCATGTTGCAACCATATCCATGTCAAACGTGTGTCCAACACTTGGATACTCCCCTGATTGAAGTGTCGTGCTTCTTAGCTCTTTTTCTTAGTGCTAGTTCTTAGGTACTTGATGCTTATTGTGTTAGCATCAGCTGAATTGGTTTATCTTTTACTTCTTCCTGCAGTACTGCCATGAAGCAGCAGTGCAGTATCTGAATTTATTCTCTCTTTCCTTTGGCTGTGATTAAATGTTAAGTCTCTAGATTATAAGAAAACAAAATGTAAATACTTCATTGTTTATTAAGGACTATTTTGCAGCTTTTCTGGAAATGTCGGTTATTTCTTGTCATTTTGATTAAATGTTTCTTCCATGTAGACGCTAGTAATATTATGGAGTCCAAGGGGCATGATGGACACCGGGGGTCAGATTCATTAAGTACTCCTGGAAAGTTTGAAACAAGAATATCATCCAAAACCCTTAATGTAGGAGAGCGTAGTGCTAATTTTAAATTTTCTAGTCTTCCGAATGAGCCATTGGCAACACAAGAGGATCTATGCACAAACTATGAGGGTTCCAAGTATTCAATATCTGGAAAGGAAAGGGCAATTCTAGAACATACAATTAGTGGAAAAAATGCTCGAGTCATTTTAGATAGAAAAGCCTCTGAAGACTACCATGAACAGCATACTAATAGCAAGAGTCATTTGGTTGTCAATGAGATTATGTATGAGACTGCTAATATTTCCAGTGTTGCCAGCAAAGATGTTGCTATTAATGAGATTACTTCAATCCCGCTTGGGTATCACTCAGGAGGAGGAGTTAACAGTGGTCTAGGTTTAGAGGAAAAGCGTAACCAAATGGAGGCGCAAACAGAGGAGGATCAGAGGAGGATAAAATCAAGGTGTGGTGATACCTATATGCCTTTTATAACATAGACTGAATATAGGCTTGTTATTATGTCCTTTTTGCCAGTAAATTTCTGCCTTCCCAAGATAATACATCCATTGAATTACTAATCAATAGGTTTCACAGATCTGCTGCTTCTCAGACTAGTGACAGAAGTAGGTCCCCTGGCGTTGAGTTTAATTGTGGGAACAAACGCCCTGCACTTATATGTGACTTCTTTGCAAGAGGGTGGTGTATCAAAGGAAGTTCTTGTAGTTTTCTTCACATAAAAGAAAGTGGGAAAAATCCTACACAACAGCCTGAGGAACATGTGGCTGAAGTAGATGGAAAAAGAGCTATTGAGCATGATAAAGGTAAAAAGATATTTGATGTATTATGGATGATCCAGAACTTCTCTAGAATGGTATTTTAATGAGAACCTTATTCATCAGGTTTTATAAATGCTGCTGCAAGGTCAAGGTCACCTGCTTCAACTGATACACTGCCTTCATCAATTGTAAATAAGACCAGATTGTCGTCTCATTTCTTTTCAGAAAGAATCCTGCCATTGGGGCATGATGAAAACCAAAGATTGCATCTAGGTCATGAAGTTAATAAGTTCCCTTTACTCCAGAGTAAGGATATATGTATGAGCCCTTACTCTGCCTCTCAGCGGTTTTCTTCATCTACAGATGATTTGGGGCCATCAAAGGATGTAAGGCAAAATAGTAGAGGTCAGAATATGCCGGCTGATAATTATGCTAAGTCTGCTTCACTGAGTGATAATGGTAGATCTACCTTCAGGAATAGTTTTCTTCCTGGGTATAGATCTTCATTAAGTGGTTCAGTTACATCATTGGGCGATATATATAGTGAGCATCAATCTCACTGTGTCTCAACATGCCTAGCATCACTGCCTTTTAGTTATTCTTCGAGCGCATACTCTGTTGGTGCTCAAAAAGTGTTGGACATTGACAGAGAGCGCCATACTTCCAGGCTGTCTTCTTTGCTGCAAGGCTCTTCCCCATTCTCTAGTTCTGAACCAGAAAACTTTCGTGTAAACGATATTGCCAGGGATCCCTTGCAGTTTTCTGAATATAGAATAAAAATTTCTTCAGATGATTGGGAACCATCGGTACCCTTTCGACCCTCCTTTTTTGTCATCTCGGGCATGTCATCTCCACGAAGCCAGTATGATCCTCTTCGTGATAGCATTGATCTGTCCTATGCAAGAGAAAGGTCCCTTAAATTTGATTTCTCTAATCCAGGTCCATCCCTCCTGAGTCTAGCTAATCCACCAACATATGGCGATTCTACATCAACAGGGGTACTGTTCCCCGTATGTAATGGTGATAAAGGAACTGCATCCTGTCATAATAGAGACCATGAAATTTTGGTCAACAATAACTGCTACACTTCTGGGAAAGATTCGCTTACAACTGATGCAAATGATGGGAATTCTGTGGCTGACATGCAAAATGGAACACTGTTGAAAGAAGAGATTTCCTCGGTTGCTTCTCATGTCAAAGACATTTCAACAAAGAAAATTGATACGGATCATGATGGTAGACACCGAAGGGATGAATTTAGATGCAAAAAAGACTTAAAAGTAGATAGGGTTACAGAAAAGAATGAAATAGTTGTTGAGCTTGAGTGTAAGGCAGATGGGGATGCACCCAAAGAGTCAAAAGCAACGAGGCATTTCCATGCTGCTCTTGTAGATTTAATTAAAGAACTGTTGAAACCAACTTGGCGTGAGGGTCATCTCAGTAAAGATGCTCACAACATGATAGTCAAAAAAGCGGTTGACAAAGTTCTGGGCACCATGCAACCTCATCAAATTCCAATTACCTTTGAATCAGTTAAGCACTATCTTTCTTCATCCCAACCAAAAATAGCAAGGCTTGTTGAGGTAAGAGTCTTTGATTTGAGAAGCACTATACGGTACATATGGTCTAGATAACAAATATGTTGTTACTTCTACTAACCCCCCTTCCTCTGACCAAAATAGATTTTCTTTTAAAGTGTGATTATTGCTTTTCCCCTTCAATTAAATGGGCTAATATTTAGTATTTTTTTTAATTTAATACATTCATCAAATTGATATTATTTTTTTCTGTTTTGCAGGGATATATTGATAAATACAGAAAATCTTGAGATGCTAGGCAGAGTGCTTATGTATTTAGTGCACATTTTACTAATGGAAGTCCTAAACAATTTGCGTCAATCTGTTTTCAACAAATTAAACTGGGCATCATGGAAGTGTATGGATTTTTCCCATGAAATCTTTTCATAAATATATATTTTTTCCTTTATTAGCTGTATGTAGAAAGAATTTCTACAGTACTTGTGGCTTACTGGTAGCAGGTAAAAGTCTAAGAGAGTATGATATTCTTCTTAGCTTGCATGCTGGGAAAATCTCACAAGAAGTTTAAGTTAAACTTTCTATCAGTCCAATGGAACAGTTAATTGCAAGGTTACTTGTACGTGGAGTCAATGGTGTTTGAGTTGGACTTACATAAGATCACTTAAAACGTAGTGTAGATGAGACTCCCTTTGGCTATTATTCAACTCATGGCCTTTCAACATGTTTTATGAAAAAAGTTTGAGCTCATTCCATATTACCCTGCGGTTTTTCAATAAACTTTTAAGTGACTTGTAATGTGAAACTCGAGCTTTGTGGTTATGATGATATGAATATTGATATTTATAGTCTCTAGACTGCAGGATTATAGATCAACCTCGTGTAAATACATAGCAGTTTTTGTGGAGGTGTACTCCGGTTTGATCATCTTTTTGGCTGGTCTTGCCGTTTAACTGATGACATCTGCATATTGCTTTTCTGCATCACATCACTGTCGTGCTTGTAGGAGATTGACAGTGTGATCTACTTGTCTCTTTTTGCTTAAGGCATACTTTCTCTTTGGCAATTCTATACTATAAATATATAAGCAGTCGGTTTTTTTTTTTTTTTTTTTTTAAGGTTTTTGCCCTGACTCCTCATGATTTTGGTATTATATGTTTGTTTAGAATCATCTTATGGCTTACATGTGCACTGTTTGACTGGCTTCATAATTTATAGGTCAGTTTTAATCTGATTAAAAGAAAGAAAGTACTCCATATTTTGCTACTGCAAATTTTCCTTTTATTACGGTTTGAATGAGAACTAGATTTGGCCAATAGACTATCATATGAAATAATGTGTTATGGTCTATTAAAAAGCTTCATGTACAACTTAAAGCACAGGCCATAAACATGAAAGGTAGCTTCTCATAGGTGTATATTATATGCTATATTTAGAAAATCAAGTGCATTTGGCTGGCAATCCTGGTAGATTGGACCAAATTCTTCCTGCAGAGGTGGCAGATTTAATTCTAAAAAGAAAGAATAGACTTGTATTAATGTAACTTTATACTTTCTTGTGGCGCAGTATGTGCTTTTGTAGTTGGCCTGGCAGCAAGGCATTCCTTGAATGGGGAGACAAATGATTGAAAATAATTTCCGGCCAAAACCAAGATCATAAGGCAGTCTGCTTCCTTTTAACTTGATTTGATTCATGAGGAACTTTTGTTTGATTGGCATGGTTATCAGTTGGCATCTTGTTATTGCCGAGATATGGCAGTCGTGACTGTTTGTAGCCTGGCTTGTTGACTGCCTGAGTTTGTGCTGATATCAATCAGAATTCTAGTGGAAAATTGATGATTGTTGGAGACCATCTTTTCAGGATGGGAAGTTTTCTTCGAGTTTTGATTCCTGCACCAAGTTTAATAGAAACATATGTTACTCGGATTTTGGTTCGAGTGTCGGATACAAATATATATCCGATATAAGTACATTCAAAATTATTAATATTTTTCATATATTCGAAGTGTGCTCAGAGGTTATATCAACATATTTATATTTGAACATGTGTTGATACAGGTACATTAAGAAAAATAAAGTTATAGCAACATATAGTCTAAAATAAACTCAGACTCCTGATCATATTTATTGTTCTGGTACGATCTGTCAGTAGGAGAATTTTGACTGCTAATCTTGAATACATACAAAGCCAGCAAAGGAGAGAGTCAAATGAACTACTATCAGCTGCAAAATCCATGGAAGTCTTGGTTTTTTTGCATGTGGGTTCCCCATTGAATGTGTTGTGAACTTTGACGCATCGTATGCAAGCCTTGTAAACACCAGGTTCCATGTGATACTTGGATCCTATGTTACTCGGATTCGATTGTGTCAGATATGTGTATATGTCTAACTTGAGTATATTCAATTTTTTTAAAATTTTTCTTTATATTTGGAGGGTGTTTAGAGGGTCGTATCTTCTTACTCATATTTGAAAATGTGTTGGACTAAAATATCGGACGTTGATACTTAAAAGAAAATGAAAGTTGAAGCAACATGGCTTCGATCAACCTTTTGCTGTTGATTTTTTTTGTTTTGCTATTTGTGTTTTCAACTAATTGTGAAATTCCAATATGTTCTAAACTTTCATAATCTGATTTAGGATTGGCGGTTCTGATAAAAAAGCAGACAAAGAGTTGCATTGTTTCATCAGTTGAAAACCTTGAGCTGTGAAATGAAGCCAGGTTAAGTAAAATGCCAAACCCTATCTCTTATTTTTTACCTTAATGAAATTATAAATGATTTTGTTTTATGTTCATTTGATTCAGAGTCATTGTTCTGTTCATTACATGAGTTTGGTCTTGTTTATGTTGAATATTTGACAAATTTCTTTGCCTTAATGTCTGAAATATGCGACTGGTGGCTTTTCTACGGTTGGACTATTCATATATTTATAATATTATTAAAATATAATTTTTATATTAATATTTATTATATATTTTATAATTAAATTTAAATAAAAATATATTTTTTATTATTAAATAATAATTCGAATTAAATCATTTATATTCTTGAAATCTTATTCAGAATCCCGTCATGTACAGTTCCAAGTAAAAAAGAGAGTGGAGATGCGCTTAAAATTTCTAATGTAGGCTACCCTGCCTCGACAACAATTGAGTTTTACTGCAAAGATCCTAAGTTTCACAACTACACTAATAAATAATTGAAATATAATATAAATATATAAATATTTTAAAAGTTATATAATTTTAATTATTAATGTATTAAAATTTATATAATATTTTAAATATAATTATAATACATAAAAATAAAAAATCATGATTAATTAATATAAAATTAATTTAAAAATATAAAAATATAAAAAAAAAATATGATCACATTATGAAAATGTGAAAATAAAAAATTTATATAATATAAATTATTAATATAAAAATTTTTAAATATAGCATATAAAATACATATATATAATAAGAATATATAAAAGATTTACTTAATTAGCATTTATAAACCTAGGTTTGAAATTATTAATTATAATTTTATAAAAAGTTTTTATTTAGTACGTTATTTATTTTTATTGAATTAAAAATATATATTAATTATAATTTTTTTAATATACTAGTATTTTAAACCCGTGCAATGCACTGTTAATTTTTTATATCGATGTGTAATCGGTTGGTTATTGCTCCTCATATAGATGGATTTTGTTAAAAATTATTACTTCGAATACTAACATTTTCACTAAAAAATTATGATTCTTTTTTAAAGCCATAAAAGTTTGAGGAAATATAAATAGAAACAGAATAAAATTTGAGGGAAAAAAGAAAAAAAAAACTGAAAAATAGAAACATAAAAAGGCTAACAATAAAAGAGATTAAAGGAGATGATTATAATGATAATGACTATTGTAAAATAAAGATGTTAATTAGGAATGATAAGTAAACATATTTATAAAGAAAATAAGTAAGAACATATTTGAGTCAAAAATTGTATTTAACCATTCAAATTCTATTAAAAAGGGTTAATATAAAATCCAAGATAAAATTTATTGGTAAAATTAATTATATTATATTAAATTCAATGAATTATATAACATTGGAAATTCAATTTCTAATGCATCAAAACTAAAAAATAATAAATAAATTATTAATTTTTATATTTAATTATTAAAAATATTAATTGAATTTAAAGAATGCATTAAAGATTACCAAAACCCTTCGTTCAATTAGGAAAGCTTTGAAAATGAGTTGAAAACAAAGTTTCGACTACCTGCTTCTTGACCCTTCACAATATTTTAACTATTATTATCTCACCTCTAAAACTTGTCAAAGGATTGAGTTTTAAAATATTTTTAATTTAAATTATCTATTTTAACTGAAATTATTATTTAATAATACATTTATTTAAATTTAATTTATAAAAATATATCAATATTGTTATAAAAATAATATTAAACACAATAAATTAGATAAAATTAACTGTAAGGTTAATATATAAGATTTAAATCAATGAATGAGATGAAATTAATATTATATTAAATTCAATGAATGACAAATTATTTACTTATGTTATATTTTTAGTAATTTAACCATTCAAATTATATTCATAAAATAAGAATGAGATAAAATTTATTGGTAAAATTAATATATTATATTAAAATTAAATTCAATGAATGAGGAAAATATTAATTGGTAATAATTTTTATATTATATTTTAGCAATTTAACCATTCATATTGTATTTAAAAAAACTTAAACAAAATGCAAAAAATAACGAATATAATTAATATGTTATATTAAATTCAATGAATGAGAATGAGATAAAATTAATCTATTATATTAAACATAATGAATAAAATAAAATAATTGGTAAAATTAATTTATTATAGTAAATTCAGTGAATGTATATTCTATTAATTAATATATTAAAAAAAATTGGGAAATGTAATGCATAAAAAATAATAAGTAAAATTATTAATTAATATTATGAAAAAAATCGTTGAAAAATGAAATTCAAAACACAATGAATAAAATTAAATATATTATATTAATTCAATGAATGAACATGAGATGTCATCAATATATTATATTAAAAATGAGAAAATATTAATTGGTAATTATTTTTATAATAGATTTTTAGTAATTTGATCATTTAAATTCTATTAAAAAGAGTTGAAAAAAATTCAAAAAATAATGAATAAAATTAATATATTATATTAAATTCAATAAATAAAATGAGATAAAATTAATCTATTATATTAAACAAAATGAATGAGATAAAATCAATAGGTAAAATTAATTTATTTTATTAAATTTAGTGAGTTTATGTATCTATTAATTAAT
>JBBYHK010000019.1:1309002-1323261 GCA_038382065.1 Adansonia grandidieri | reverse complement strand
AACAATCATTATGCAATAATTAACACAAAATTAAAAATTATATAAAATGCTAGAATAATTTTAATTTATCATTGTAAAATTTTATCATTTATTTCCTTTTTCTTCTCTTCAACAAGATGAAAATAGAAAAAATAATTAGGCAAGCAATGGCCAAAGTATCCCCTATTACATTATTATCCCCTTCAACAGAAGGGGATAACTTTCATACAATGTGATTGATATATACATCAAAATGTCCATAATTAAAGAATTAATTTGAGGTAAAATAATTTAATTTTGATGCCTAACACGCAAAAACCAAATACTTATACATATATAGGTAGTATCGTTGAATTTATAGGTTGGCTCTAGCATGACTATTTTTATGTAAAAATCGCTATCCAAGAAGTTAGGTCGGTTTGAATTAAATGGATGAGAGCTGAATGCCAGACCGAGACCTGAACCATTCTTTCTTTTAGTGGGAGGCAACTTGGCGCCAGCAGCTGGCTATGGCTAGTGGCTATTGGACCACAAGGCCTGGGCTTGACCACAAAATTATTTGCATTATTCCACCAGTCGTATACATAAATTAATTCTAGCAGGTTGATTAGAGGTACTAATAATTTCGGGACATAAACTTAGACCACAAAATTTTAAATTTAAATAAAATAATTTTAAATATAATATAATTATATAATTAAAATAATAATTAAAATAAAAATAAAAAATTATTTTATATATTAAATATTTAAATTTATATAATATAAATTATTTAAATATACAAATTTTTATATAATTATATTATATTATAAATATAATTATAATATAAAAAATATAAGAATATGATATTAATAAAAAATTTGTTTGGGTCTAATATTCAATGATAAGACCCTTTGAAAAACCTTTGTTTGATGTTGTCTTCTTCCTTCGACGTCTTGCCATTTCTTTGACATGCTAATGTTCTTTTGACAAAATTTCATTGGTTTGCTTGTTATTCCAATTCAATTTTGATTAATAATTAGACAAAATTTGACCATAATATTTATTTATTTTTTTATTGAAAGAAAAATATAAATTTATTTATTATGTATAAAACATTGAATTAAAATTTTAAAAAAATGCAAATATGAAAGCAATTAAAAATTGAATATCTTAATATGCAATATTTTATATAAAAAAATAGAAGCATAGATTAAATTTTTTTAAAAAACCTAACTAAAACAATAATTTTTTTATTCCTTTTCTAAAATAAATTTTCATTATTGGTTTTTTCTTCCACTATGACTTCATCTTCATGTCATGTTTCTAGTATTAGCAATGCCAGCTGAAAATGCTTTTCTATAACTAAATTTTCTATATCTAATATATTTTGGGTTTTTTTATTATCTTCTCTTTTTTTTTTATAATAATCATTTAAAATCCTGAGCTTTGATTAGTCAATTATTTATCAATTAATTAAAATTAAAGATTTTATTATAAAAAAAATGTGGGGTTTATTTTTCTTTGTTATTTTAGGCTTTTTTATTTATTTAATGATTAAAAAATTGAATGGGAATAGAAAATTTCAAAAGCCGTTCTTTATAATTAGATAAGAATTCAAAGGGTAGTTTGGGTAGTGTTCAAACAAAAAGAAGATCGAAGAGAACGGGAAGTAAATATTAAAATAAAAAGGGTAGAAAGGAAGAAAAGAAAGAGGGGGGAAAAAAGAGGAAAATTATAAAAAAAAAAAGAGAAAAAAGAAGGGGTGGAAAAAAGGAGGAGAGGGAGGTGGAATCACATGGGCATTAGTTTGCTGTCTCCCCCTTGGGTCCTCCCTCCTTCTCTCTTCTAATTCTTCTTCTTCTTTGTTCTTCGTCTTGGCCTTCATCTTTTCTTTTTTTTTTTTTCCCCCTTCTTATTCTTATTTTATCGCGACGCCATGATCTGCAGTTACTTTTTTGCCAATTAGATCTTTCTTTTTCTGTTTTCAGTTTTTTTTAAATTCTCGGTTGTTCGTCATGGCTGACGATCAGGTAAACTTTCTCTTATCCCTCCCCCTCGATTTTTTCTGACATTCGAATTCGGAAGTGAATCTTTAAATTTTTTTTTTGAAAATTTGTTAATGCTTATTGTTAGTTCGTTTGTTCTTATTTTTGTGGTTCTGAAAGGCAGCTGAAAAACAACATTCTTTCCGTATTCTGTTTTTATTTTGGTGTCGGTGGAAATTTTTTGGGATTCTTGCACTTTATTATTATTATGATGATGATGATGATGATGATTATGACTATGAAACGAAATTTTTGTTTTCCTATGGTTATTTACGGCGATCTTGTTGGTTAACTAATCGGGAGATATTTTGCTCTCTGTTTGTTTCGATCTGTGATCTTCTCTACATTTTTTGCAATTTAGAGTTTTTAATTATACTTTTTTTGAAGAGAGCGAAATTAAACCAATATATATATATATATATATATTTCACTTTTATTGCTTGACTTGACTTGCATTTTTTTAGCTTAGATGAAATTTTATTCGGATCAAAGTGAGCCTTGTAGCTTAAATTATTGAATGGGTTTGATTATAATTCCTATTTCTTGTTGGGCTTTTTTTTTTTTTTTAATAATTTTCTTAGAGGGAAGGGTCGGTTTTTTAGGATCTCCAATTACTTCTCTTTTTTCTGACAATGAATTTCTTAATTTATCAGGAAATGTCTGCCCCTGTCGTAGATGGGAACGATCCGGTCACCGGTCACATCATTTCTACAACGATTGGAGGAAAAAATGGAGAACCTAAACAGGTATGTATATTCTTGGATTACCTAGCTTCATATCTGTTCAAATTCTGCTTTACCTGTCAACTACTATGCGGTTAATATCTACATTAGGAATGATAACTAGCTTCTTTTACTTGCAATTTCATGTTTTTGATGTTTTGATTTTTTTTTTTTTTAATTTTTTATTGTAGACCATCAGTTATATGGCAGAGCGTGTAGTGGGGACAGGATCCTTTGGGATCGTTTTCCAGGTACTGAGACATAGTCACACCGCAGCCGATGTTACGTTGTTGGCATTTCACATGCTGATTTATCTTTTCTTTCAGGCAAAATGCTTGGAAACAGGAGAGACTGTGGCTATAAAGAAGGTTTTGCAAGACAGAAGATATAAGAATCGTGAACTGCAATTGATGCGAGTGCTGGATCATCCGAATGTGATTTCCTTGAAGCATTGTTTCTTTTCCACGACAACTAAAAATGAGCTTTTCCTTAACTTGGTTATGGAATACGTACCGGAGAGCATGTATAGAATTTTGAAACATTACAGCAGTACAAATCAAAGAATTCCACTTATCTATGTGAAACTTTACACATACCAGGTGTGTATAGCAGTCTTTTCCCTGCTTGATTTATTGTGTAATTTTCCTCTTTATGCTAATTAGAGTTGGTTTTACAGATATTCAAGGGGCTTGCGTACCTCCACAGTGTTGTCGGAGTTTGCCATAGAGATTTGAAGCCTCAAAATCTTTTGGTATGCTTTTCTTACTGATATTTTTTTGTAGAATGTCTTGACAACGATCCTGACGCAAGTTTTGGCTTTCTACAGGTTGATCCTCTGACTCACCAGCTCAAGATATGTGATTTTGGAAGCGCTAAAGTGCTTGTGAGTTGACCCCCTTCACACTGATTTTCCAATTGCTCTTCCTTTCAAATTTATGACTGGCATTTTAGTCAACGAATTAGTTTTGGTAGAAGTGAAACATTGTTATTGTTATTAGAATGTTTGATTCTGATTGTAACTTCTGAAAGGGTTGACTTAATGTGTTACCATCAGCTATTTCTGAAGGGTGCAGGGTATGACTATTGTACTCATTTGCGAAAATAGCATTATGAATTTGTGATAACGTAATAACTGCTAATTTTTGTTTAACCTTTGGCCCTTCTTTTATATCATCATAAATACTTTATAAATTTGGAATTTTAATTGACCTTGGATCTTTTCCAGCTTGGTCCTTTGAAACAGCATTTTTCCCTTGTTAGCATCACCACTTGTTTTTAGCCGTCTTTTATGGCCTCTTTGTAGGGTGAAAGGCTGAAGAAATACAAGGATTGGACTTGTCTAGGAGTAGTATTACAAGTTTATGATCCTTGTTTGCTTGTTTCGTTTCTCTGTAAATACTTTATGCTTGCTATTACTTGTGATCAGGTCAAAGGTGAAGCTAACATTTCATACATATGTTCACGTTTCTATCGGGCTCCAGAACTTATCTTTGGTGCCACTGAATACACAACCTCTATTGATATCTGGTCAGCTGGTTGTGTTCTTGCTGAACTTTTGCTGGGCCAGGTTAGTACTTGCCTTCCCCCCCCCCTCAATTTCTAGCACTAATTCAGTTTCTTTGCTCATTGATACCTAATTTTTTTCCTCTGTAGCCATTGTTTCCTGGGGAGAATGCTGTGGATCAGCTTGTGGAGATTATCAAGGTATGATTTTCTTAGTGATGCTTGAAGTTGTGCGTTTCTTTGTATCATTAGTCTGATGCTTACGTCTTTTCCTATAGGTCCTTGGTACACCCACTAGGGAAGAAATTCGTTGCATGAATCCTAATTACACGGATTTTAGGTTTCCACAGATTAAAGCGCATCCATGGCATAAGGTTTGCCTCTTATTGTCCTTCTGTAAATTTGTGAATTTGTCATTGAAATGGTTGGTGGAGTCACATTTTAATGCCTTCTGATTATTATGCTCATGAAATATTAGCTGGTTTATTTTTTCTTGAATATGTATAAAACTTTAGGGTGTTTCTCTGCCAAGGGGCAGAAATATTTGATTGATTTTGAGTAATTCACTGCATTTTTGTTTTAATATAAATGTAGCGGTTGATTGCCTTTAACTTGACTCTTTTATGTATCTAGGTTTTTCACAAAAGGATGCCTCCTGAAGCAATTGATCTTGCTTCACGACTGCTGCAATACTCACCTAGCCTTCGCTGTACAGCGGTGAGTTGATAGCTTCTCCCTCGTTTGATATGTGATATGTCCTTTTTAGACATGGAAAATATGCACAATCTTTCAATCATCGATTTAGCTCTCCCAAATATTTATGTTTTCGTGATAACCACCCCATCTCATGTTTCGATATCTGCTTTTTGTTATGACAGCTTGAAGCATGTGCACATCCCTTCTTCGATGAGCTTCGAGAACCAAATGCTCGCTTGCCAAATGGGAGACCGTTACCGCCACTTTTCAACTTCAAACAGGAAGTACGTATCTGGACTGAACTTCATTCCCATATGCTTTCCATTCATGTAAAGATACATATTCATTAAATGTTGTGGATGGGATTATTTTGTTGCTAGAATTTTGTTTCTTATTCAAGTCCATGCTTTGTTAGTCATTTGCATTCTTTTGGTTACAGTTATCTGGAGCCTCACCGGAGCTTATTAATAAGTTGATTCCGGATCATGTAAAGCGGCAAATAGGGTTACAACATTTCATGCATCCAGCTGGGACATAAAAACTTTGAAAGTGATATAAGATTTGATATCTCCTATTTGTTGCGCAACAAAGAGGAAGTACTGTCTTTGGATAACTACCATTTATTGAGGCCTGTCCAGCATCAATTTCTATCCCTCCATGACACGTGCAGTCTCTGGCAGCTGAACGGCTGTCTTCTCTTCATCTTTCGACTGAAATTCTGCCTCTCTTGCTCTGTTATTCCAAGTTCACATTTTGTCAAAAAATGCCTTTTTTTTTTTTTTGTTATGTACATGTAACATGTTTGATATTAAAAGATAGAGAACCTAAGGTGGACAAACCAGAAAGCTGCTAGTGGAGGAAAAGTTGAGAAGTGTATCTGTTGCATAGGAACAAGGTCCCTGATAGAAATGGCCGGAAGATAAGTTGGTGGGCAAGTTGGCCTCTTGGGTTTGGTTACGTGCATGTTTTGTTTTGTTTTGTTTTTTTTTTTTCTCTCTCTTTCGTTTTTAGTTATTGTGTTTGTTTGCGGTGGCTGACTTCAAATTACGGACAATTAGTGTTATTATTTGTGCAAAGTAATGTAATCACTGTCTTTATACTGCTGCTGCCGCTGCTACATTTCTGCATTTGTTTACTTGAGCTTAGATGTCGAGTTTCTCAATCTCAGCGAAACGATACTGCAAAGCTGATTGTTTGTAGCCTTGGATGATGGAATATGATGGGGGTCCCACTTTTCTCTAGAAAATGTAGATGCCATTGTGGAACAAGGTAATTGGTTGTGAATTTGTAGCTTAATTTATGTGATTATTTTTAAATGATAATATTTAATAAATTTAAAATTTAAAATTTAATATTTATAATTAAAAAAGTGGACAGATATCTTAATCTGAAGCCGAAGGCGGTGCCGCTGCTGGTGGGTCTCTGTGTTGGGACATGGTTGGGCTGTAAAATAGACAAAAGTAGTGATGTATGTAATGATATTTGTGGGTGCATGATTGTATTATTTTGTGAAAAAGAAGATGCCCTTAGCCCCCCGTTAAGGTCCCATCCCATGCGATTATAATTACGTTTTTCTTTATGGTCGTTAAAAGTTTGAGAATGCAATGCCAAGATTTATAGCTTAAGAGAATTGACTCTTAATTATGTGAGTAATTCATTGTCAGAAGAAGGAAAAAACATATTTTGCCTCGTAATGAAACGATGCCGTTTCAAACAGGACAATACCATTGCGTACAGTAGTGGGGGGAAATCCAAGTTTACCGGCAACATGAAATTTCGCGCCAGTGTCCGAGCAAGTATGTTGAAAATTATCTATGTTGATTTAAGCCACTTGCGAACCGTCCATTTCTGGTCAGCAATCATATGGTAAGATCTGGACGGCCAAAAACTCACAATAAATCAGACAAATCCAAACATCGTAACCATACAATAAAAATACACTTGAAATCAAGACAAAGCGACAATATCTGTCCTTTCACATATCTCGATAACTTAACCCCTTTCAAAAGCCGTTCTCCTGGTCTTACGATCCCACCCCAATGGAAAAATACCTTTAAAATTTTTTTTATTTTTTCCATTTTTATGCTCAGCACTATTAACCAAGACTTAAAAAAAGAAAAAGGAAGGAGAATCCAATAGAAAAGAGCTCTGCAAACAATAAAATTCAGCGGAAAAAACCAAGCTTTAGGAATCCAGTCTTTATCTTTTTTTTTTTCCCTTTTTTTTCTTTGTCAGTAGGTTTTGGCCTTACTTTCATAAGTCAAAGCCTACTCAGAAGACAAAGAATTAAAAGCTGCCCTTTTTAAGTTTGGTCTTTGGCTCCTCCTCCTCTTTTTTGTTGTTGCTTTTGTTTAACTTTCAATGGAGCAGCACGTAATGTGGATTGCTTTGTTGCTTTTTCGTTGGTTTTGTTGTGCCCATTATGTTTCAGCTGGTGACAGTCTCCTCTCTCCAAAAGGGGTTAACTATGAAGGTGGATTTGGGTTCCTAATTTCTTATCTTAAAAATGAAAGAATAGGGTGGGGGGGAAGAATGCTACCCCATTGATTACTGTTAAAATTTTTGGTGTAAATAATACCTATTTTTTTGTTTGTTTGTCTTTTGTTGTTGATTTTGGTTGGTCTTGAAATAACAGTGGCTGCTTTGATGTCGGTGAAAAGAGAGATGAGAGATGATAGGCACGTTATGGAAGGCTGGGATATTAACTCGGTTGATCCTTGTACTTGGAACATGGTCGCTTGTTCTGCTGAAGGTTTCGTTATCTCACTGTAAGAGATTGTGCTCGTTTTCTACACTGTTAAATTCTTACTGAATTGTTTTTAATATTTTTTGATAAAAGAGATTAAAAAAAAAAAAATGAGAGTTTGGTTTTGACAATATTGTTGTTGATAGGGAAATGGCCAGCACAGGGTTATCAGGAGTGCTTTCACCGAGCATTGGGAATTTGAGTCACCTAAAGACAATGTGAGTCCACTTTCTTATCTAATCTTTTTATGTAATTCCAGTGCTAATTCTTTCATCTTGCTGAATTCCAATTGGTTGTTGTATGGCAATCAATCTTTTTGTGGGGAATTGATGTTTCATTAGTGATTAGGATTGCCCAAGAAATTATATTTATTGGGTATTTTAAATGCTGATAGCATTGAGTTTGTATTAATGTCTAAAGGAATGTCTTTCTGAATATTTCACATCTGGTAACACTTGTTCAATAAGAAAGTGGGTTCCTTTTTTATGATAGTGTAGTTTTAAAAGTTGATTTGCTTATGCAAAATATGCTTTATGTTTATAGTGCATTGGGGGACATATTCTTGCTGGAAGTGATGCTGGAATTGATTCTCTGAACCTGGTTTTAGTTTTATTTTCTTGAATTCATTGCAAAATTTACGATGTTATCATCCATCTCCACGTCGTGATTTTAGGAGGAAATTATTGTATCAAATTAACCTTCTTAGTCGTTGCTCGAAAAACATGAAAATTCTTGTGAATGTTTTTCACATTCATTGAGATGCTTTCTGCTTCTATTTCTTTGTAGGTTGTTGCAAAACAATCAGTTGTCAGGTCCCATCCCGGATGAGATAGGGAAGCTCTCAGAGCTTCAAACTCTGGATCTTTCTGTTAACCAATTTGTTGGAGTAATTCCAAGATCTTTGGGCTCTCTAACTCATCTAAGTTACCTGTGAGTTAATCAGACTTTTTTTTTTTATAGTTAATCTGACTACTTTTATTATTGTTGTTGTTGTGTGTTTTCTGAATATTTGCCTTCTAAAATCTTTTTCATGGCCTTTTCAGGCGGCTTAGCAACAACAATTTATCCGGACCTATTCCTGGACTCATTGCAAATCTCACTGGTCTTTCATTCTTGTACATGTTCCATCATGTCAATGAATTTCTAGTTCAGACTGCTCCGACAAGTGATGATTTTTATTAACTTCTATGAGTTTGTTGCAGGGACTTATCGTTTAATAATCTCAGTGGTCCGACTCCAAAAATACTAGCAAAAGGTTATAGGTAAGCTCCTTTGCAGTAAGCCTACGCATAAATTTTGTTTTCCTTTTTAGAATAATCTTGCTGATAAATCATTTTAATTCCCTTCAAGCTCCATGTATTTTTTTTTTTTCATTGTGTAGTATTACGGGGAATAACTTTCTCTGCAGTTCTTCATCTGAACAAATTTGCACAGATGTTTTAAAACCATTAAGTGGTATGTTGATGAAATCTATCAAAGTGCTTTCATGTCATGATGCTCTTTAATGACACCGATATAACATGTTCAATCATTTAGTAGCAGGCTCAGTTTCATCTTCTAGAGCCAGTGGATACCATCGTTGGGTGCTATCTGTTGCCATAGCAATCAGTGCCACCTTTGTGGTTTCCTTGATGCTGCTTGTTTGGGTGCATTGGTACAGATCTCGAATTTTGCTATCATATGGTATTGCCAAATTCACGATGTACACTTTTGTTAGCACTGGATTGGTTTAATCATTGAAATTTGAGAATTTTGTTTAAATTTAAATTGCAGTGCAGCAAGATTATGATTTTGAAATTGGTCACATAAAAAGGTTCTCCTTTCGTGAACTGCAAATTGCTACAGGCAATTTCAGTCCCAAAAACATTCTGGGGCAAGGAGGATATGGAGTTGTTTATAAAGGATGCCTTCCAAATAGGTCAGTGGTCGCAGTTAAAAGGCTAAAAGATCCGAATTTCACAGGAGAAGTGCAATTCCAAACTGAAGTAGAGATGATTGGTTTGACTCTTCACCGTAATCTCTTACGTTTATATGGCTTTTGTATGACACCGGATGAGAGGTTGCTTGTTTACCCTTATATGCCAAATGGGAGTGTTGCTGATTGCTTAAGAGGTTTGTTTCTTTTGCTGATCTTTCAAGCTTCTGTCCTCATCACACCAGTTTTCGATCTCTTGCTCTTTGTTTGATCTATCGAAAGAATGGAGCTTAGCTTAATTTGTTCTGTCATGCATGCATTGCCATTTTTAGGCTGTGCTTATATTACTTGGAGTGTGGGGTGAGTGTCGGATACAGGTCTGTGTCTGAAATGGTTATGCTTAAGTTTTGTCAAGTTTTTCCACATATTTGGTGGATCTTACCTCTATACCCATATTTGAATATGTGTTGGATATAGGTGTAGGACATGGGTACCTCAAGGAAAATGAAGAGTTGGAGTAAACAAGGCCATGCATCTCAAATTTGAGCTTACATCAGTTTGCAGCTAGCATAGCATTTTGCATCCTTTCGTTTTATTTTATTTTATTTTTTCCCTTTCTTGTGCCTCGGATGGAATAGTCATAACATATTCATCTAGCTGGTGATCCACTTCCAATTTTTATTGTTTGCCTTTCTCTTGGCCTTGCTATTACCTTATAATATGATTTTCTTTAGCAGATACTTGTCGTGAGAAGCCTTCTCTGAATTGGAATAGACGAATGCATATTGCCCTTGGAGCTGCCCGTGGACTTCTATATTTACATGAGCAGTGTAATCCGAAAATAATTCACAGGGATGTGAAAGCTGCAAATATTTTGCTTGACGAAAGTTTTGAAGCTGTGGTTGGGGATTTCGGTCTTGCTAAGCTCTTAGATAAAAGGGAATCACACGTCACTACTGCTGTGCGGGGTACTGTAGGACACATTGCCCCAGAATATCTTTCAACCGGACAGTCTTCTGAAAAAACAGATGTTTTTGGATTCGGGATACTACTCTTGGAACTCATCACAGGACAAAAGACATTAGATGCTGGTAACGGACAGATTCAAAAGGGAATGATTCTGGACTGGGTACGTAATTATCAACAACTATCATGTTAACAAAATTCTGATCGCTCCAACACAATGGATGTTGGCCTTGTTATAACAACAGCTGGCGTGATTTAAGCCTTCTCGATTGTGAAATTATTTTTGCCTTCATCTACTTGTCCACTTTTTCCCCCACTTAAAATTTGTTAGAACTAATAAGATTTCTTATTGATTTATACAGGTTAGAACATTGCATGAGGAGAAGAGACTTGAAGTGCTAGTGGATAGGGATTTGAAGGGATGTTTTGATGCAATAGAGTTAGAGAAAACAGCCGAGCTGGCTCTGCTGTGCACTCAGTCGCAACCCCACCTTCGCCCGAAGATGTCGGAAGTTTTGAATGTCCTGGAAGGTCTTGTGCAGTCAGGAATGGACGAATCACAAGGTGGAACAAACATTTTTGAGACTAGGGCATGTAGCTTCTCCAGGAACCATAGTAACATTCATGAAGAGTCATCCTTCATTATTGAAGCAATGGAGCTTTCAGGACCTCGGTGATAGAAAGTAATATTTGCCCTTTCCCACCCATCTGCACATGATTTTTTCACTTGAGAGCTCATATTATTCAAAACTCTTTGTGGCCTTTTTCTCTTTTGGGGGGATTGTAACGTCAAGGAACTCTCATATAAGTTCGGTGAAATGTCCCAAAATTTTGACTCAGGATCTGGAGCGTAGCCCTGTTTGTGTTAGACTATAGTCATCAGTTTAAGATTTATTAGAAGCTGTAAATGAGAAATGTGATCAAGTTTTCACGGTGAATTAAACTCAACTTTTTATGTTTTTATAGCTTTCTAAATGTAGTACGGGAAGGCCTTTGCTTTTGCAGTCAGTGAGAAGATCAGTGGCTGATTGCAGGCTTGAGTTTTGACTCAACAGAAATCAGTTTTGGCGAACTTCAATTCTTGGAAGCATCATGGTGCCAAGCCTCATTGAGTTAATCCAATTGGATGGGTTGTGTTATGCCTGCCCGCCTGACTTATGGCCCAATCCAGCAGACAAGGACCCAGATCTACACAAGATTAGACATGTGGGCACTCTCAGCTCTTGAGTGATCATTTTAAATGACATTCAGAGTTCATGTGAGTTTCCAGCTACTGAAATGATTGCTTATACCTTGAGCACCAAACTTCCTATTAACAAATTAACCACCAGATCCCTATCAACAGACGACACATGGCACCTCAAGCCGGTCGAATAGGTCTAAGTACCTCAGTTCATGACTCACACAGTATGCACAATCTTCTCCTCTACTCTCTTCATGCGTTCCCATCTCTTCCTTTTCTTCTCTTAACACTAACTTGAGTGTTGGAACGTACATCAAAGATCCACTTCCGACACTCTCTGACCTTGTTTTGTCCTTGCAACTCCGCCCAAAAGCGCCCTTCGTCTCCTACACCAATGCATTGCTAAATGTTGAAGACCACCCATCTCCTCTAGCATATCACCAGCCAATTTCTATGTAACACCCAAAAATTGGTCAGAGTTCACAAACTTCCCAGATTTTCATATTTGAAATAGATTAATCTTTCACGACCGATGATATGGACTGATCGAACATACTAAACCATAACCAGTTTGATTTGACTCTGTTAAAAACCAAATGAAATGTCATCTAAAGCCCGATCAAACCCAGCAGCCAGCCAGGCCCTGATAGCTTGCTCCATGAATAACTCACATCAAGTGGGAGGTTACCAATCTGTAAAGATGTTCCTTCCCCAACTCCATCTCCAACTTTAGAAGCAAAGAACAACTGGAAATTACTAATTGGAATGTATGACACTCGGTGAAAAAAATTAGAAAAATGTTGGACAAACTCGACTGGTTAATGGCAAAGTTGAATACTAATTAGTCAAGATTGAAAATGCTTTTGGATCCACAAGGGAATACGTTACATTCATGTACTTTTTTTTAAAAATATTTTTGGCTTTGAACCAACTTAAGTTCCCCCAGCGATTAAAGTAAGTAGGCCACTTATTGGAATATCTGGGGACATGTTGCGATACATAAGAAGGGTATGGCATGGTCCATAGATGGAAGGTTTAGAAAATATGATGAAATGAAAGTCATGACTGATACATGTATAGCCAGCCATTATCCACTTTCGCAACTTTCGCTAATAAGTGCACGTGTTACGTGAGCGGTTATTATTCATTTTTTGTAGATATGATTTATTGGATGCATGTCATCCCACATATTATATAGCCCATGATCTCTTTTATTTGGAATTGATGCATCTTACTTACTCTTTTTAGTATCTGACATGATATTTTCTTTCATGTAGTCTTTTTGTGCTCTTATGATAACCGATTTTGTCTATCTTCTCTTGAGGCATTTGGCGTCATGCCAAAACTAGTTCACATTGCCTATTCTTAATAGGGCATTTGATTGAAACCGATGGGTCAAGAATTAATTTTAATACCATTTGTCACGTGCACTTATTATTCTCTCTCTAAAAACCTAATTTATTGAGATGTGCAGCCCGATGTACAACCGATGCACTACGCCCACTTCTTGGACCCTTGGCGTGTCATATGCAAAAACCGCCTGGTTGCATAAATCTTCCGTCTGCCTCAATCAAAATCGACCAGAAGTGGAGAATCATCAGCGGCCTGAATCGCCATTCCTTATCCGTGATTATTTTATGAAGGCCACTAACTAGAAAAGCCTAGCTAAAGTATCCATTTACAGTTTTCAGTTCAAGGAATGCAGTAGTTTTAATTCAAAGAATTCCGTTAATGGGATTGTGTTTTAGGCTGCTATCGTGAAAAATTCTGAAGAAAATCTGTGTTTTTGATGGAGAAATCTGTCTTTGAGACTGCAAAATGATGTGCATTGGGTCGTATGAGAATCAGGAGATGGATTATGGGAAGGGGAATTAGTCAGCTATTGCAAAATGATGCAAACTGCGGATTTATTTTATTTAAAATTTTTTATAAATTTATATACTTATGTAATATTATTTTTTTCGTATCGTATTATAATTTAATTTTTTAAATTAATATTTATATTATGTGATTTTATTATATTTTATGATTTTAAATCTGATTTTATTGATTTATGAAATTAATTTGCATCCAGCAGATAAACATGGAAGCCCACTAGTTTTCTTATGGCCCTTTATGACTTTTTTGGAGCTCTTATGTCTAATTTTGGCCCTAATGTCAAAGGGCAAATTAGTAATAAAACACAAATAAAACCCTAGCCCTAAAACTCGTCTCTTTTAAATCTCTCATTTCTAACTTGGCTGCTCTCTTTGTTAGTCCGCCACTGCTCCCAACCTTACTTCGATTCTGCGGCCATGGTAGTTCTCTTTCTCTCGATCTCACCGCTTTGATTCAAACATCTCTTCTTTTAAATTGACATTTTTTTATGTTTTTTATAACTGTGAAAGGCATCAGAGAAGAAGCTGTCGAACCCAATGAGGGAGATAAAAGTTCAAAAACTTGTGCTCAACATCTCCGTCGGTGAAAGCGGTGATCGTCTCACCCGTGCCGCCAAGGTAAACCAAACACAAATCCAAAAAAAA
>JBBYHK010000019.1:1280753-1298363 GCA_038382065.1 Adansonia grandidieri | reverse complement strand
TCTCTATGATATTTTTAATTGATTTAACATTATTATCACAGTTTTTTTATGATATTTGAAATAATTTATGACATTTTAATTTATTAAAATAATTTATTAACTTTTGTAGCTATAATTTAGATTTAATATATTTATTTAAAATGTTTTTCATTAATATAAATGCTATAAATACATAAAATGAAATGCATTTTTAATTAACTCACAAAAATATATTTTATTTTTGTATATGAAAATATAAAAATGTATAACTCTTTTTTTTTTTTCACTCTCTTGCATTTTCTTTCTTTTCTGTTCTTTCTTCTCCAGCCTCTCCCCTAAACAGTGTCTTCAACTTTCCCCTCTCTCTCTCTGTCTCTATCTATCTGTCTATCTTCTCTCATCCTCTCCTTCTCTCTCCTCTCTTATTCTAAAAATTTCAGATTGTCCCTTCAAACCCAGATCCTGGGGTTTTATTTTTATGGGTAACTTTTCTTTAGAAACAGGGGAAAGGAGTAAAGCAACAAGCCACTGTAGTCATAAGAAAGCGGCGATTGCAATTTACTACTACCGCTAGAAACCACTGTAACATGTAATTGCGACCGTTATATGCCGCTAAATGTGTGATCCAAATTCACACATGAATAGTGGCGGATTCAGGGTGCAGAGCTGAGCACTGCCACTATACCGCTATCGGACCACTATTTGAAACCCTTGTGTTCGGGGAAATCCCTATCGCAGAAGCAGGAGTGTTATAATATTAAGATCTCCATCTGTATTACAACTTAGTTTTGATGAATAGAATTGATCTTTAAACCAATGAAACAAAAATAAAAATAGAACCATTGTTGCCATGCTTCTTAGATAATTACAGAGTTATCTCAAAAGTTTAAAAACGATAGAAAAGATCTAACTATAATATTTGAGTTTCAACACTGTTTTCACACCTAAACTGGATGAATAATTGATGAACTTATACCCGAGAAGTGCAAACCGGAAAAAGAACAAAGAGTAATAACACACAGCTACTGACCAACAACAAACTAGGTGAAGTATATTAAAGTTATTCATGTAACTATCATATATATATATATGGGTGAACACTTACCGTTGATAAGGAGCTGTATTTGGTAAGCTTCAGCCATGGCTTAAAGGATTCCAGAGAAGATGAAGGTCAAAGCAGAGAAAGGGACTGTAATCCGAATCAAAGGATGCGAATGCCATTCGCCGCTCATTTATAGATCAAATCCAGACTGGTGATGGTGACTTTTAAAACTAACCTTAGTGGTAAGAAACTGTTAAAAAGTTACCTCGGTCGCTTCCAATCTGATTTCGTGTTTTGGAATTTGGCGATAGATGGTGGAGCACCTAATTTGTTAGTTTGAAGAATCATTGCTTGCTTTATTTGATTGACAAAATAATCCTCCTTCCTTTTTTTTTTTTTTAAAATTTATTCATACAGTCGAGGAATTAGCCCTTTTTTTATTTTTTTTAAATTTCCTGCCATGAGAAATCTCCTGAAAAAATACAAAAAAAGATATGAAAATCAAATTTATTTTTTTTAAATAAATATATTTAATTTTTATCTCGAATCAAATTTATCAAAACTCGAACCAAGATTAAGCTCGGCTTAATTACACCTCAGACTGCGGCTATATAGATATAGTTGTTTTTTAATCTAGATATTTGTAGGAATAAAATGGCAAAACAATGGGCAATTCCCATCACTTAAAGGTACGTTGCAAATTTGTACTTACATATTTGGAACTTCCAATTAAAGGTGGAGAAACAAAGATCAAATTCAGCATGCATCTTTTACATTTGAGATTGTGATGGTTTGGTATTTGATTATTGAAATTAAAAGTTTAATATTTTATTAATCGGTAATATGATTATTGTTAATAATTATTTTTATATATAGTTGTAAAGTATGTTTATCTGTCTTTAATTTTTTTATATCAATTTTTTATTTTATTTTTAATTAAATTGATATTACTTATATTAATTTAATTAAAAAATTGAATAATAATAGTACATATAATTAAATATCATTGGAAATTTTAGCTTAAAACATGATTAGAGATATCTACAACCTAATTGCAGCTCAAAAAAATTTAATTTTTTTGTTAAGATTTATTTGTGGCCCCGTAAACATTTGAATTCTTTGTCGAAACTAATTTTTCACTTGGCTTAGTCTACCCATATTATTATTAATCATTAATAAAAAATAAAAAATTTATTTTTTAATATTTATATATTTTATAATTAAATTTAAATAAATTATTTTAATTATTTAATATCTATAAATGAAAGACTCATCCACAACCCTGACCCATGTGAATAGACCTAAACTAAATATAGTTGGTGCTTTGGTTGGTAACTAATTCCATAATCCATTAATTATCCCAACTACTTTTTCCAATCAGCATTGATTATGATTTTTATGTGTACATGTCAATGGATAAAGAAAATATGCCGATAATAGAACTCAAATATTCAACCCAATTTAACCGGTTTCGATTTTATTAGATTAGGTTTTTATACTTTAGATTGTTTAAATTTAAATTATTATTTATATAATAAAAATATTTTTATTTAAATTTAATTATAAATATTAATATAAATATATTTTTAATATTATTTTAAATATTAATTTCGATTTTAATTTGATTCGAACTTAAATAAAAAAATTTCGAGATTTAACTCAATCTGATCATAAACACCTTTAACTGATAGGGATGTAACTTGTATCGAGATGTATTTAAATATTATTAGTAAAATTTAAAAATTTCATGGAGATGTATCAGATAATTTTTCATAATTCATAAACTGAATTAAATTAATCGGAATAAATTAAATATTATTCCTAAAAATAAGTGACAAAAATCTGTAAATCTTCTCACGAGATAATTCTTCGTATAATTATAAATATTTTTGGGCTTAATACCCATTTAGTTCAAACAAATTGCAATGTAATGGGCTTTTGTTTTATGTTTTTCTAATTGAAGAATTCAGCCCAACCCAGTATCAGCAGCTCGTTTGTCAATCGAAAACGTTCAATATTTTATGATCCCAAACTCTTATCAAATGTTTTTTAATCAAATAAAAAGGAAAAGTTGAAGCAGCGTCTGATCTTGAGGTAATCTTGTTTTTAATTGTTTTCTTGTTTAATATTTTAATTCTGCAATACCCAGATTTTTATTCACCGATTTGAATTTTGAATATTTAATAAACAATGGCAGGAGTAATGAGAATGTTCCACATGAAACTTTTACTAAAAGTTTGTTATTAATAGAAATCGTTTAGGAAAAATTTATATGTGGTATACCAAGTGACTTGTAGTTGAAATCAGGGTTTGGGTAGCTTGATTGTTTCGTTTCAAAAGTGAAATTATATTTAGCATTAATCAATGGATGATAGAATTGTATATATTGTTCTGTTGTTCTTGACAGTGTATGGGGCTGCTTGCTTTGATTGATTTCAGCAGATTGTTACGTTAGCTTTGAATTGTCAGATTACTTAAGCTCTCAGTGTAGTCATTTGGGAAACTAGATGGTTTCAAGGAGATAGCTTACTGGTTAGTATGTTTAGGTTTTGCAGCTATCGTTGATTGGCTTATCATTAATGGTCTGAATGTTAGCTGATATTGCTTCTTTCCTTTGGATGTTTTATATACAGAATGGAATGCAGATCATGAGCGAGAAGGAGGATCGCTCGGTTTCTCAAAAGAATAAAACGAAAATGCCTGAAAGACATCAGTTTATTCCGAGTAGAGATGTCATACCTGGGAGTGATCTTTGGACAGATGGGTTGATTTGTGCTTTTGAGTTCATTCGAGGTCATAAGAAACCGATGAACTCGAGATATGATTATAGGGTCCAAGGCAAACAATTGGATGATGAATGTTTGAAGGTGCAAATGCCAGCCGATAAACTAACTGAGGCTTCTTCTCCCAGACCACAAAGACAGAAATTATTGGAGTCCTCTTTCAGTTATGAATCAAGGGATAGTATGTCCGCTTCTTTTGATGAATATAAAGATGGAAACAGCTTTCAATCAGGCCAGTTTCGTGCTACAGAAAGATTCGATGGAAGTTGTTGGGTACCCATTGGTTGGGAAAGAATTTCGGATCTTGTCAAAACCGTGCAAGTCAATGCAGGCTGGTCTTCACAGCAGTCTGAATTGATGGATAATGAAGACCTTTTAACTGTTGCAGATTTAGCAGCTCCATATTGGGAGCGCCCAGCCGGACCTGTATGGTGGTGCCATTTGGCTGCTGGTCACCCCTCCGTTGTGGCTTGGCTCAACAACGCCCAATGGTTGCATCCTGCTGTCAGCCTAGCTTTGAGAGATGAAAGCAAACTGATAAGTGAGCGGATGAAGCACCTTCTATATGAGGTAATAATCCATGGCATTCTGTAGGTGAAGTTAATAGCATCCTCTAAATCTTTTTTTTAACGAGTTTTAAGTTAAATTCAGTTATGCACTACTTGATTCTGTCAGGTCTCAACTAAGTGGTAGAATATTAAATCGAGTTATGCACTAATTGATTCTTCAAAGTGTCAACTAAATGGTGATCAAATTAGAATATCAAATTGTAGCATTTTGAGAGACAAGAAGAGACTGATTATTAGCATATATCTTTTGCTATTTCTTTTAATGGCTGTTTCTTAACTATATCTCGTTCGACATATGGTTATTTTGTGCGCTAATAGATAAGTTTTTTTTTTTTTTTCTTTGGCATCTGATCAAACAGAATAATTAGCATATTAGATATCAGATGACACCTCCCTACTAGCTGCTTTGTGGTTTTTGGTTTTGTTGGATAATTGATCATGCATTTTATCATTTATAAAGGTCCCAGTAAGGGTTGCTGGAGGGCTGTTATTTGAGCTATTGGGACAATCAGCTGGAGATCCATTTGTCGAGGAAGATGACATCCCTGTTGTACTCCGTTCTTGGCAAGCGCAAAACTTCCTCCTAACTGTACTGCACATAAAAGGGAATGTGTCTCATGTAAATGTTCTGGGAATAACAGAAGTTCAGGTTGTTCATTTTCGACAAACCCTAATTGACCCCGTTGTGTCAAAGTTGCTTTCACATAATATGCGTACAAGCTAACAGTGTCGCTTGATTATCATTGCATGCCTTTTGTTCAGGAGCTTCTTGCTGCTGGAGGTCATAATGTGCCTAGAACAGTTCATGAAGTCATAGCACATCTAGCTTGCCGCCTTACACGGTGGGATGACAGGTAGTTTAACTTCTTAATTATCAGATTAATTCAGCTATCTAGTGCTCCCTTCTTTGAATGTGAATGGATGTGATTGCGTTAGTTGTCAGACATGCCCATGTCAGACACATACCCGTATTAGACACTCACACCCTAGTCCAAGTAACATAGTATATTGATGCCAATTTTGCACCTCATTCTTGAGTTCTCAGCATTAGTATCACATGACCATTCCAAATGTTTCTGCCCATTAAAACCATACCTATTTTCTCGTTGTATATTATAGTCATTATTGATTGAAAATTGCAGTGAAGTTAATACGGGAAGAAAGGCTTCAGTTTCATCAATTCAAAAGTCATTGGAAGTGAACTGTCATGGTTGCATTTCTGGATGAAAGTAGTTTATTTCTACGATGCTCTGATTCTTCTTTTTTCTCGAAATACCCATGTCTGACACTTTTCCGGACATAAATAGGGGGAATATGACCCTCCAAGGACTTTCCAAATAAATAGAAAAATTGAACATATCTGTGCCAGATACATACCTGTATCCGACACTAACACCCAAGCTCGAGTAATGTAGGTTTATTTACATTCGGTGCAATGAAGATGTTTGTAAGTTGCATGACACATATGATCACTATATATGCACAATTATGTGATTCTTAAACTAATGCACAATTATGTGATTCTTAAACTAACTTATGTTTTCTATTTAACAATTTTGTAAGGTTGTTTCGTAAATCCATCTTTGGTGCAGCGGATGAAATTGAATTGAAGTTTATGAACAGGTTCTTTATTTTAAAATCATAGAGAAATTTTCTTAACAATGATTTTGCTGATATATTTCATGCATAGGTGATGTTAGTGAAAATGGTTTTTATTGTGTAGGAGAAACCATGAGGACATGAATCTTTTTGCAATTATTTTGAACCAAGAAATCAGAAGATTATCAAGGCAGGTATGCTACTTTCCTTCACTTTGACAAAATATATCATCATAATGGGGTAAAAAAAAAAGGTAATTAGTATATGTGGGGCATTTTGATCTATATTGCTCCGACTCTTCATTCTTCTTAAAGTATTCGTGTTCGACACATTTCCAGACATAGGTATGGATACATGGAAAAACTTCTGTAAAAAAAAATTGAACATACCCATATTCGACACACTAAGTCCAAGTAACATAAATTTTAATAATTTATTAATATTCCTAATTGCCTGGCTGTTAAGGATATTTTTGACTGGTTTTTAAGAGGCATACAGTCTCTTCAGTATGCCAAAACAGAGGGTTTTTAGAAGCACGTACCGTAACTTGCTAGTGTACAATTCTTGCTTTCTATGTATCATACTAAAGTGGTTGATTGCTATGTTACTCCGGCTTCTTTTTTTTTTTTTTTAAAGTATCTATATTCAACGTATATCTGGATATGGGTAGGGATATGATTCTCCAATGACCTTCAAAATACATGAAAATCTTGAAAAAAAAAAATTGATCATACCCATGGGTGATACTCACACCCGTGTGCGGGGTGGAATAGTCTGTTTTGTCTGGGTGGAAACTCGAGAGCTAATGAATATTTTCAGGGTAAAAGCTTAATTGCTCAAACTTATTCTGATACTGAAGTTGCAATTTCTAAATATTGTCCCCGATTTTCATGTTTGCTGCTCTGATCAACTCCGCATTGCTATCTGTATATGTTTTTTGTATAGCTATATATACCTGGAAATGGAAACTTCTAAAGATAAGTCTTTCTAGTCCTTTAGCCATTAAATCCGCATCCTATTCTTGCGAAATGTGCTATAAATTGGAAATCTTACAGTGAGATTAAGTAGGTTTGGCATTGGGACGGGACAGGTAGTTTTTTTGCTTGCTCCGACCTTGACCCGATTTCTATGTATATATACCCGAAACTTGCTGCCAGTTCAATTTTACTTAAAGACTCTAGCTCCCGACCACAAAAAAGAAAATATTTCCCTAGCCCTAACTTGCCTCATCTTGAAACTTTACTTGATGCTTTATATTATATTAATTTTGACGAGACTAACCGAATACATGTGATACAATCTTGTAAAAATTAAAGAACCCTAACTAAAATATATAAAAAATAATTGTAAAATTAAAAGAGAGGTATTTTAGTAAATATCTTATGTCGGGGCAGGGTGGGTTTTACCTTAAACCATCTTGACCGAACCCCAAAACTTTTAATAAATAAACCGTCCCCACCCTGAACCCGATTAAAAAAAATTTGCCCTTATTGGGTAGAAACCTGATGGGTTCAAATTATACCTAGGCATGAGCATTTAGAAGTCTGCAAGTTAATGGATTTTTTTCTTTTTCCCATGTCAGGTTATCCGAGTGAAATGGTCACTCCATGCGAGAGAGGAGATTGTGTTCGAGCTTCTACAGCATTTGAGGGGGAATGCAGCAAGAAACTTGCTCGAAGGAATAAGAAAGAGCACAAGGGGAATGATCGAAGAGCAAGAAGCAGTACGTGGTCGTTTGTTTACGATTCAAGATGTTATGCAAAGCACTGTACGTGCATGGTTGCAGGTTTGTTCGCTTTCCAAGCCCTGTCGCATTCTTTTGCATCTCATTCGGGAGTGATTCGATAACTTTCTTCGCCTAACACTGATTACATAAATACAGGATAGAAGCCTTAGAGTGACTCATAATCTAGCTGTTTTTGGGGGTTGTGGCCTTGTTCTTTCCATTATCACTGGGTTGTTTGGTATCAATGTTGATGGGATCCCTGGAGCTGAGAATACACCATATGCATTCGGGTTGTTTTCAGCCATCCTGTTGTTCATAGGAATCGTGCTAATCATGATCGGCATGCTTTATCTCGGATTGAAAAAGCCAGTCGATGAAGAGCAGGTGCAAGTTAGGAAGCTAGAGTTACAAGAGCTGGTTAAAATGTTCCAACACGAGGCAGAAGCTCATGCCCAGCTTCGTAAAAGTACTTATCATCGGAATAACTTGACTCCAACTGCCGGAGATGCATTCCTTGATGATGCCGATTATGTTCTCATCCAATAACACAAATGACTGCTCAAGTATATAATATGTAGTAATGTGCTATTTGTTAGCATCAGCAGTTCAGCATTGCTAGCTATGGATTGCTGGAAGTTTCAGTCAAAAGGTGAAAAATTTTGTAGCACAGATGTTCGTTGAAATGCACAAAGTAATTACAATTATTTCTATCCCTGATTCCAAATGCTTTATTTCTTTGGATGCAATGGGGGTGAAAAAAAAAAAAACCAAGACATTATTTTTGCCATTATGTAGGGTTAGCAGCCCAAACACTCTCATAACTAATAACAATAAAGCAACCTTGCAATAACATCAATGTACCATCCAAGTATAAGCATTTCTAATGCACTCAAAACAGAAGCAGAAAACAAAAAAAAAAAAAAAATCTGAAACACATCAGGTAGAGTATCACTACAGAGAGAGACGTTGTCGAGCTTCTCTCCTTTAGTCTCATCTGATGCACAATTTACTTGAGGAGAGATCTTGTAAGATGTTCACGTGCAGTGGCCAACGCTTGAGTTAACGTCTGTACAAAACCAAATGTGTTAATATGGTGGCAATAGTGATTGATATTTAACTAGTTAAAGAATTTAATTCAGCTTTGTGGGGGAATGATCGGAAAGAACGAAAAAGAGGAGGAAGTGTTGCTTGTTTCAAGAACAAGGGTCATAATACCTGCTCAGACAAAGGAGCCCCAGCGTCCATACTATGACTAGCAACCTTTCCAGCGATAACATTTGCATCAGTTTCAAGGATGATACTGCCCATAGGGAGGACAAAAAAAAAAGTCAGAAAGGATAATAGAACAAGCATCCAAAGGGGGACAGTTGTTTCTAGTAACTCCCCTTGTCTTCCTTTACTCTTGGTTCTATATCCTAACTTCTATCCTTTTATTTCCCCGTCCAATGATCCAAAGTGAATAATAAACCTAAATATTGGTCTCTTCGTTTCTTTTGCTCCCTGTATTCTCACCTACATCGTTACAGGGCAAAATGTGTGATTAATGCATAGCCGGCCAAATGTTTAACCTAGAGGAGAAGAGCTAACAGACATTTCCAGCCAACAACTGTACCAGAGACACTTTTAAATAAGCCAACAAGCATACAAAATGCCTACTACGAGATTCATGAAACTAAATTATTTCAACTTCAACTACAATAGTACAATGAATGATAATTCATACCCGCCATCAACAATCTCATCAAGGCACAACAAGATAAGATCTAAGTTCTCCAATGCCTCCTTCTTGTCTACAGTGCCTCTGGAACAAAGGGTATTAAAAACAACGGAAAATTGTTAAATTTAGGCATAATGATAGCATAGACACATGGATCAAAGGATGGTAATAGTAGAAAGTACAATGAAAAAGAAAAAAAAAAAAAAAAAAACCTAAGGATAAGTCCAACTGCATCAAAAAATCCCTGGAGTACTGTGGCCAAGATAATCTCATTTTCATTTTCACCTCCGGTAACAAAAAAGTGAAGGTCTTGAACAAACTTGTACACGACAATATAGTTCTCAAACATTGTTATCTCAGCTGTAAAGAAAAAAAAAATAAAAGCATCATGTTAAAATAGCAACATGAAACAACACCTAAACCAATGCCAACTCCAGGATGTTTTCTCCTACTCTATTACTCAGACTTGGGGTGAATTTCGGATATAGGCATGTGTCTAAGTATGTTCAATTTTTTCTTAAAAAAAAATTCCATGCATTTAGAGGATCATATCCCCATGCCCATGTCCTGGTATATGTTAGATACAAGTGCCAGACACAGATCTACAAGAAAAATAAGTGTCGGAGTACATAGCATTAACCTTGAAAATAAAAAAGGAAAACAATGTCCAAAACAATATATCCAAGGTAAACCCTTTATGCACAAGAAAACAACCTTTTAAATTTTCAAATCAAATGAATTGATTCACTCACCAATCACCACCATTGATCAACCTTCCTAATAAATCTATACAATCAACATTTATACAATCAAATCAAAACAACATAAAAGGAAGCATTAACAGAAACAAACATGGTGCAAAAAAACTAATCTACCTTCGGTTCGGGCATTAGTCTTTTGGGTTTTGGTAAATACAGCTTTCTCAAAGGCTTCCTTAGCAGAATTCGTTGGCCAGTCATCTGAATAATACTTAACAGCTATACGTTTCCCTTCCGAATCCAAAAGAAGGATGTTTTTAATTGAAGGGCATAACTCCTACAAACAAGAAAAAGCAATGATTTTTTTTCAAAATCAGAAAGGATAACTAAAAAAATCCTTGTAATATAATAATTTCAATTCAAAATGTTTTCTAGCTCTCCAATTTAAGTTAAAGCCTAAAAATTTTCAATTCCTTTCATAGAAAAGGCTTGGGTCTTAGACTAACTCTTCGAAAGATCGAAAATATAGAGGAATTTAAATTCAAATGCCAGGTGAATAAATGTAGATCTACCCTAGAGATTACTGAACATAGCCGAAGCAGATCTTTAGAAACACAAATTAGAAATAAAAAACAAAAATTATTAAAGTTTCGTACAATGCAAAATTTGAAAGACTGTGTGGTTGAAAGATGGCAAGAAAGCTAACCATTTTTTCTACCGTTTGGCAAGATTTTCCCGGAAAAAAGATCGGGAATTTTGTTTGACAGATGTTCTTCAAAGCTGCGAATGCGATGAGGAATAACGGGGAAGAGGGAGGAAATCGGTATCAATGTAATTTTATTATCATTATGACCACCAAATTAAGAGTTATTTCTTTAACTGCATCTCTATTTTTTTTTTTTTGGCCTCAATTCTTTATGGTTATTATTAATTTCACTCAAATTCAAAAAATTTGATTAATTTATTTAAAATTTCAATTTAATTTAATTTAATTTAATTTGATAAAAAAATAATAACTTGAAACATAAAATCTGAACTTAAAATATCTTGAATCCGAATAGATCTGAACAAGTAACTCGAAATAACTTGAATACAAAATGATTAAACTTAATAAACTCGAATGTTAAATCCAATTGACTTAAACTCAAATTCAAAATAACTCGATCTAACGCACCCAATTAATAAGCATACTTATTATTATTGTTATTGTCATCAAATCGAATAATTACCTGCTTAGATTTTTGGATCTCGGAGTCAATTGGTTCAATTATATAATAACCTGCTTAGATTTTTGGATCTTTGAGTCAATTGTATAATTATTAGATCATCCGGATCAATATTAAATTAATAATAATAATTTTAAAATGTTATATATATATAATTAAAAAATATATAAATATTTTAGTTAGTTTTAAAACTAAAATTATGTTTATTTTTTGGTGTCTTATAAAATTAAAATTAAATCGTGAATAAAATCCGATAATTTTTATATTTAATACAAAATTATTATTATTATTGAGTCAAATTGAATAAATATTTCAATAATTTAATTTTACCTAAATTACTATTTACATAATAATAAAATTATTTAAAATTAATTATATTATAATAATTATTATTATTATATAAATTTAAATTTTATTTAATATAAATTTAAATAAAAATATTTTAAGTTGCGATCTATTTTAACCCATCGAATGTTATGGACTATCTCTAGCTGGTTGCTGGGAATTGTGTTCCCAATCAAAATCTCCATTGATTAGCTAAAAAACAAGCAACCTTCACAGCTTCACACACACGCTTTCTTCAATAGTGTGGCCCTTAGCAACAATTCTGTTCCTAAATAGAATCCAAAAATCAAGAAACAAACAAGTAAACTACTTTAACTTGCACTTTATTTTCTCTATACATCTCCCAACGTCACCGCTATAGATAATATTAATATTATTTATATTTTAAATTTAATTTTACATGTAATATAAATTTTATTTGAAGTTTTTGTTCATTTACAAATGATTGAACCATATCTGATTTGTCAATATTATATATATTTAATTTTTTTAATATATATTTTTAATTTAATTTTTAATACTTTATTTTTATTAAATTATAAAATATATAGATACAAAATATTATATATTATATATATAAAAAAAACAACGTTCCTTCATGTAACTCGATTAAAGAACACGTCACCCTCCAATCCTCCATGTTTTACGGACAAAACACAATTACAATTATTACACGCGCTAGCTGTCGCTTTGCTTTATACGGATGTACTTCAGAAAAAAATCTCTGATTCTGTTCTCGTTCTTGTTGCTGTTCGGTTCTTTTTTTATTTTCTTTTCGCTTCGCCACCTTGTTTTCTTGTCCTTCTCTCTTCACGAATCCAACCGATATTCTCAAAAACTGCATCTTTTTCGCTTTTGTTTTTGTTTTTGTTTTTCAGTTGATTTTCACATGGAAAAAGAACCTTTGCTTTCGTATGTAAATCCTAGAAAGAGAATAACGCCACCACCGCCACCGCCGCCACTTCTTTTTCCCCTCCCAGAAAACAACGAAGTCCATCTCCCTATCCCTTTAACGCCGTCAGAATTTAAAGACAGGCTCATCTTTGGTCCATCTCCTTCCTCCCCTTCTCTAATTGAATCAGCACCATTCTTTGATGCTTTCTCTTCATCGCTTAACTCACCCAAACCATCTTCTTCTTCCCAAGACGACTTTTTAAACCTTCAAGACTCTTCATCCACAGCAGCTTCATGGTTAATAGACCCAAATTTCAAATGGGAAAAAACCAACCTTCATAGGTCCAAAACGGCACCTGCCATGGCGGTTTTAGTTGATGCCATTCACCCTTCAATCCCCAAGCCTCAATTCGGTTCCCAATCAATTGTAAGGCAAGCTTTCGTTCTTTTAGTGTTGTATTTATCATCGGGTGTCGTCATCTATTGGTTTAATCGCCAAAATTTTGTGGGTCATGAAACTCATCCTGTCATTGATGCATTGTATTTTTGCATTGTCACAATGTGCACAATTGGGTATGGTGATATTACTCCTAATAGCGTGGCTACGAAGTTGTTTTCGATATTATTTGTCTTAGTTGGATTTGGATTTATTGATATTTTGCTTAGTGGGATGGTAAGTTATGTTCTTGATTTGCAAGAGAATTACTTGTTGAGAACTGTTCAACACGAAGGTAATAAAAAGGACTTGGCAAGATCTTATATAATTGACGTCAAAAAAGGGAGGATGAGGATAAGAATGAAGGTTGGATTGGCATTAGGAGTTGTAGTTCTTTGTATTGGAATTGGTGTTGCTGTTATGCATTTTGTTGAGAGTCTTGGGTGGTTGGATTCTTTTTACCTTTCCGTCATGTCGGTTACTACAGTCGGGTACGGTGACAGGGCGTTTAAGACGTTGCCTGGTCGGGTTTTCGCTGCCATTTGGTTGCTCGTTTCGACTCTGGCTGTTGCTCGAGCTTTCCTGTATTTGGCTGAGGCTAGAGTTGACAAGAGGCATAGAAGGATGGCGAAGTGGGTGCTCGGTCAAGACATGACTATCTCGGAGTTTCTTGCTGCTGACATCGACAACAATGGTTTCGTAAGGTATGCTATTTTCATAAGCTTTGGTGCAGTACTCTTATTTTGCATCTCCATCTTGTTAAGTTTCGAGTAGTTGTATGCTTGATGCTTATCGGTTGAGGCAATAATACCGGAAAGGACTGATTCAGTCATTTTAGTTCATTAGTCGACATTTTGTTGTATTGGAACATAGATTTTAGTTTTGTTTCAATTAAAGGTTATGAACAGATGTATTTGGTGAAAGTTTTGAAGAACTGATAGAGAGGCTTGGTGAATTTCATATGTTTCATGTGTCAATTCTAATCCAATTGCTTAAAATTTTCAAACATTCTTTGTTTCGAAGCATTTTTAATGCTTCTCGAGTTGTAATTGGATTTTTATTTCAAGGCCCTCTTAACGGGAATTTCTCTATATTCTGCTATTCAAAATCATGTCTCCCGTTTGCGAACACGATATGGTCGCCTCATTTGCTCTCCCTGCTAGGTCAAGTATGATATTCTTAATTGAATTACGATAATCATCTTAATTTTTTTTTTCACCCCTTGCATGACTTGCTCAAAAACACTACGAAAATGTCCCGAACGGTGCCTTTCCTTTGAAAGTATGGCATAATAAGGGCCAGAAGAAAAGAAAAAAAAATTCAAGTAGCCAATCCTGAAAAATGTGATTAAGGTGTAGATAATTGAGTTATATTGACATTGCTACGTTCGGAGGCTTAGAATAGACTACTGAACTATCTTATATATGAGGGCCTTTTGAGATATTCTATTTGGGTAAAATTGAAGCCTTGCATTTTGAATGGTCTTATAGTCTGCTTCTTGTCATGCTGCTAGTATTCTTGACTGATGCTGTATATCTGTGGCGTTGATTCTCGTCTGAACCGTATAAAATTTATGGATCATCTCAGACCACTTGTAAATGAGTCTAGGTGACTATAACCAAGTTCTGTATGTAGATCTTCTTTGATGTGTTTGCAGTTGTAAGATTCTAATCCTTCTGATTCCCTATCTCGATGCTTATTGGATACGAAACCTGATTTATTTCCTATCTTATACACTCATCATTTTGATGCTTAGTGGGACTCGAATGCAAAAGTGTATGATAATGTAACAATGATTGAAGTCCTCAGGGTCTGACATCATTTGAATAGACTTTCCTTACTGGATACCAGGTAGAGTTTTGCTTTACTCTGTTGCATTACCCTATATTCTAGTTCTCAAAAAATGTTCTTAGTGTACCAATATATTCGAGTTAGGTCTAAAATTCCGTAACTTATTCTCGAATTCCGATTTCATCTTCGACATTATTAATTTCTGTTCAACTTTTGTGACTCGATGTCTGGTTTAGTTAATGCATTGTCGGGTATTAATGGTGGTTTATTTATATGCAGCAAATCTGAGTTTGTCATATACAAGCTCAAGGAGATGGGAAAGGTATCCGAAAAAGACATTATGCAGATCTCTGAGAAATTTGACAGGCTAGATGCCGGCAACTGCGGGAAGATAACTCTTGCCGATCTTATGGAGAGTCATCGTTAATATGCAAACGGAAGCATCCGTGCTTATAATCTTCACTACAGTAACAATGAAGGTGCAACAGAAAGTCATAGATGACATTAAATCATCGAGTTGAGAAAATGGCTGGTTCATACTTCGCCATTCAAAGGCAAGCAATGGTTGTTTATACGAACCTTTATGTATTTTCAGATTCAACATTTCGCTTGGTAGATAAACCATCTCTTATTCTGATTTAACGGTTTGTTTCTTTTATTAGGGCTGAAACTTGGTCAGATAGTCCTGGCCAACGTATCATTCAGCAACTTGACTCATGTGGATAGCCTTTTTGATGGTCGGATGGTTGCTCAGAATGGAATGGACAAGTCTTCTTGCTGGTGGTATTATATTAACACATTGCTTTTATTTATTTATTTTTTTCTTTTCTGATATATGTCATTGGGATTCTTCATTTTTCAAAAGTACCCTTTCCGATACTTTGTGTTGGATATATGCTCAGACGTATCCTCCAATTGCACATATCCGTATTCAGATTACAGAGCTCCCGCTACAGCATCTTTTTCAGCTCTGTTCTTTTGTTTTGAAAAGGCGGAGTTGTTAGTAGGCTGTGAGACAAAACGTAAAGTTAACACAACTTCAGAACTTGATATCTCAGACATGTTAGAATATAGACTAAATCAATGTCGGAAAAGGTATTAAATCCAACCCCAAAGAAAAAAAAAGAGGACTGAAAACTACTGACAAATGAAATTTATTGATTGTCATCATGAACAACCAGCTCAGTCTGTAACAAACATTTCAAAGTGAGTGAGAACTTTGTTTTCAGCTCTGGTCGATAACTGCAAATATTAGCAACTATGGTGTATATCAAGGCTTAACAGCCAAGAAAAAACAGACACACGCACACACTCAATGCCCTGAGCTTCACTATGGTAAATATTAATGTTAATCTCATTCCAGTACCTGCTGGAGCCACTGGTGATATTACTTGGAAGCTTGCAAGCCATGGTGTTAAATAAGCTTATTCATAGATTGAGTCACTTGCTCAGCTCAAATTATTATTTAATACTAAAATTTTTATTTAAATTTAATTATATATATATAAATATATTAATATAAAAACAACTTTTAAATTTTTATTAATATTTGAAAAGTAATTTGAGTTTTAGAGGTAAATTTAATTCAAATCTGGACAAAAAATTTAAAACTTTAGGTCACAACCGGTGTAATATGTCTAATATAACGAAAAAAAGATTTCTTTCACTTAGATCTAACAATTCATATGTATTCATATCATGTTTATATTATTTTTATATATTTTAATCATAGTTTTGAGCTTATTTATTTTATATAACTTGTGATTTATATTGTATTAATATTTATTTATATTTTATTATGTTTTAATTATTTTTACGTGTTTATAAAATAATTAAGTTTACTTTCACTCTCTATGCTTTTTCCCGGTAATTAATAGTTGGTAAAATAGTGGGACAGATTTATTTTAAAAAAATAAAATAAATTAATACAACTTATAATAGTTGGAATGAATTATTATTTGAAATAAATTGACACCCTAGTTTAAAAAGTAGTTAGAAATTTAGAATCAGTAAAAAATGTTTTTGACTGCTTGAAAGGATCAAGCAATGGGGAAATTATCTTTTCACATTAAAAACCTCCCAATTTTTTATTTTAATTAAGAAGTTTGCAAACTTTGATTTGAAATCTTAATTAATGAAAGTAATTTGTGGTTTTAAAAAAATAAAAAAATAAATAAATTATTATTTTATATACGGTTAACACAATTAAAAAAATTTATAAGTAAAATTAATGATATGATATATGTTTTATTTTTTATTTTTTAAATATATTTTAAGAAACATTATTCTATTAATAACACTATTCCTGGAGTTTTTAACTTTACCTATAATGTATAAAACAATTATCTTAAAAAAATTTTAATTTATAATTAAAATTTTAAAGTCTGATTAATTATTTTTATAAAATTAAAAAATTATAATAATTATACTTTTATTTTATTCTTTTAAAACTTTTTATTTAAATATATAAACATTCGTTAAACTTTGCCATAAATAAAATTGTGACCTTTTCAAACATTCCAAGCGGAGTAAATGGTGGTGAATGATGATTGATAACGTTGACTTTTTTACCGGTCAATATAAAATAAAATATATATATTTTTTAATAAAAGAAAATGACACTAATGGCCTAATGCTTGATTAAGATTTCGATGATGTGGATTGATCATGTGCTGACTTTTTCAAATAATTAATAATCCAGGCTGTAAATTTAACATTAATTCAGATGAGATGTAAATTAGATTTCAAGATTTGGACAGTACATTTGATCCAAAAATTTTAGCTTGATTTGAAATAGGTTTTGAA
>JBBYHK010000019.1:1237085-1253238 GCA_038382065.1 Adansonia grandidieri | reverse complement strand
ATATATATATATGGAAAGGCTTATCAAGCAACAATTAAAAAGAAAGAAAAGAAAACAAAAAAAAAGTTGGGGTTATGGGATGGGTTAGTTTCAACAGTAGAGCGATTTGATTTATCTCTCTTTGCCTGCCTGCCTGCCTTTCTGTGGCAATAAGTGTGTCTCTGAATCCAAATCTCACTCTCATTGGTCCCAAAATTTGCCATTCAATAATGCATGGCTCATAGTCATATTCAACTCTTTGTTTAAGCAAATTTCTTCGGGGGGGGGGGTGTTGAGACCCGAGACGGAGAGAAGCTGAGACCCTTCTCCACTACTCTTTCTATTAAAAAAAAAAAGTTTCTAATGCAATCAACAATCACCGAGTGCCCATTGCACAATTCCACCACGTCATCCTTAGATGTCTGAGGTGGAGTTCCGCACAATTACGAACAAATTCTATTCTTTTTCAGCTTTAGTCAACCCCCTGGCCCTCAAAACTCTTATGTATTTATACCCCATTTTTCTCTTCTTCTGCTCTCCCAAGGCTTACTTTCTCTTCTCTCCCATCTATGGCTTCTTCCACAGGTAATTGGGCCAAAGCCCAGATTTCCCATCCTCTTTCGTCTTCCACAAGCTCAACAATAGGTTTCCGCTTCTCTCCAACATCCATCTCCTGGAGGAAATGGCAGCCCAACAAATCTAGTGTTACGAGAAGCAACAACGTGAACTCTATTCACTCAACTTTGCACTCTCCTTCGGTTCTCCATTTCCCAAAACAACCATATCAAAACCCTTTACTTCCCAGAGATGACACCTATCCGAATATAAAACCCAAAACCCACCACCGCCAGGAACACCAACAACAGCCACAGTGGAACCTCCTCCAAAGAGCTGCCGCCATGGCACTTGACATGGCTGAAAGCGCGTTGGTCTCACGCGAGCTTCAACACCCACTTCCTAAAACCGCTGATCCGCGTGTGCAAATCTCCGGAAACTTCGCTCCCGTCCCTGAACAACCCGTTAAGCAGTCTCTTCCCGTCACCGGCACTATCCCTTCTTGCATCAACGGCGTTTATCTCCGCAACGGCGCCAACCCTTTATTCGAGCCCGTCGCTGGCCACCACTTCTTCGACGGTGATGGCATGGTACATGCGGTTTCCATTGATAACGGAAACGCCAGCTACGCTTGTCGCTTTACTGAAACGCAGAGACTTCTACAAGAGAAAGAATTGGGCCGTCCTATTTTCCCTAAAGCAATTGGTGAACTACATGGCCACTCAGGGATTGCCAGGCTTTTACTTTTTTATTCGAGAGGCCTTTTCGGCCTCGTTGATCATAAACAAGGCACTGGAGTAGCTAATGCTGGCTTAGTATATTTCAGTAACCGACTTCTAGCTATGTCCGAAGATGATCTTCCTTACCACGTGCGCATCACTTCCTCAGGTGATTTAGAAACAGTTGGAAGATACAATTTTGATGATCAACTTAAATCCACAATGATTGCCCATCCCAAAATTGATCCTGTTTCCAAGGAACTCTTTGCTTTGAGTTACGATGTTGTCCACAAGCCTTACTTGAAGTACTTCAGGTTTTCACCGGACGGTACAAAATCACCCGATGTTGAGATTCATCTACCCGTGCCAACCATGATGCATGATTTTGCCATCACCGAGAATTTCGTGGTGATCCCTGATCAGCAAGTCGTGTTCAAGCTGCAAGAATTGATAACCGGCGGGTCTCCTGTGATATATGACAAGAGCAAGAAGTCTCGGTTTGGGATTCTTTCTAAAAATGCAAGTGATTCTAAGGATATTATATGGGTTGAATCGCCTGATACTTTCTGTTTTCACCTATGGAACGCTTGGGAAGAGCCAGAATCGGATGAAGTTGTGGTAATAGGTTCTTGCATGACACCTCCTGACTCTATTTTCAACGAATGTGACGAGAGTTTAAAGAGCGTACTGTCCGAAATCAGGCTCAATTTAAAGACAGGTGAGTCCACGCGCCGCCCAATAATCTCAGAATCAGAGCAAGTGAACTTGGAAGCTGGGATGGTGAACAGGAATCGGCTTGGAAGGAAGACAAGGTACGCTTATCTTGCCATTGCTGAACCATGGCCAAAAGTCTCAGGATTCGCCAAGGTTGATCTTTTCACTGGGGAGGTAAAAAAACACATCTACGGTGACAGAAGGTATGGTGGGGAACCATTTTTCTTGCCTCGAGACGACAACAAAAATTCTGAATCAGCCGAAGATGATGGCTATATACTGTCCTTTGTTCATGATGAGAAAACCTGGAAATCTGAGCTTCATATTGTGAACGCCATGAATTTACAGCTCGAAGCTTCCATTAAATTACCGTCCAGAGTTCCATACGGCTTTCATGGAACGTTTGTTAACGTCAAGGCCTTGGTCGATCAAGCTTAATTAGACGTAAGTTAAGTTAAACCCTACAGGGAGATTTTACCAGAGGGATGGTTCAGAACACAAATCCCCGGAGTCCCCTGGCAGTTTTTTTTTGGTGTTATATATATATATATATATATATATTTATATATATATATATATATATAGGTTTTTTGACCTTTTGTTATAGGTTTCAAGGAACCAGCTTGTAGCTTTTTAGCATTGTAGCTGAAGAATTTGAGCTCAGCTGGTTTCTGTTTTCTTTTTTTCCTTTAATTTCATTTTTATCTCTTTTTCACTTAATAAATTACAGTTTACACTTTTAATTTACAATGTTGACAGAATTTGCCTTTTTTTTTTTTATAAAACAAGAAGAATTTGGCTATTTCGGCTGTTCCTAATTACTTAATTAATGCTTATGGAGTAATCCTTTGGTGCATGTCTTTTTAAGCGTGTCATTTGTTTATAAAATATTGATTTTTTTTTAAATTTTAATAACAAGAATTTAATCATAATATTCTCAAACATTAAAAGAATATTGTTCACATTTCAGTTTCAAACATGGTTAAGATTTAATGTTAAGACAGGGGAAGCAATTAAGATAATGAGATGCTTTTGATTTTATTTAAGATTACTTGTCAATTAAAATGACTATTTTTTACCTTACCAAAAACTCAAATCAGATTGATTAGTTGAAATCGATTTAATTGAAAACTAAATGTTTTTCCCGTGTAGATGTATAAAAAGAATTAGATAATAATTGAATCGGCTTAAAATCGTTTCAACGGCTAAAATAATACTTAAAAATATTGAAAAACTAAAAAAAAATTCATTTTCTATATATTTAATTAGTTTTTTCAATTTTTTTTTTTTTTGTATTTGATGAGATTTAAATTTATAATTTCTGAAAATTATACTAAAGATTAGATCGTAAACTAAATACATGTTTTTATTAATTATTTAATATATTTAATATTAATGCTTTAAAATATTTAAAATTTTATTTAAATAAATAAATTAATTAAATCAATTAAAAAATTAAATTTTATACTAATTTAACTCCCGATGCAATCTTTTATGCTACAAGGTTTTTGTCGATATTTGATAAAGAAAGAGTGAAAAAGGAGAAGCTAAAAGCGATGCTGCGTTAAGCATGCGGGAAGTGGAAGAAATTCGAAATATATTTTCAGCACAAAAGCCGAAATACCCAGCAGCGGTTAAGTTTTAAGGATGACCTAAAACGGTAATTAACGTAACTCAAAAGCCAATAAATGCGCTTTTGCATTGCCACTAGCATACCTTTTTATCGCTCGACGCTGACAGTTGTTGCGCCACATAACTTCGGTATTTTTGGGTTAGGAGAGGTGCAGTGACTGTTGCTGCCCCAAAAAGCCACCAAATGCGCTCTTCCCAATTTAATTTTTAAAGAATCGATTAATCAAACTGACGGAAATTTTGCAAAATTTGATTCAAATCAATTTAATTTAAACAAAAAATCGATTCAAATTGCTTAGGATATTTCAAATTCAAAAGTAGATATAGATTAAGTGAAATCCAATTATTATCATCTTTAGTTGTAGCAATTAGTTGAGATCGGTAAATTGAACGGGTTATGGTTGGAATCATTTTCAATTCTAATTATTTTTAAATTATTTCATTTTGAAATATTCTTAATTTAAGTAAAAATTAAATTTAAATTAATCAAATCAAATTTTAGGTTCGAATTCATTTTATCACTTTGAGTAAACATACATGACAGATTCAAATTTCCAAAGTATCCAAACTTTTTCCTATTCAAAATGATTTAATTGAGATGATATATCCAATTCGAATTCAATCACATCCACTCAATTACAATGTTGATTAAATCTTAAGTTTTTCCCTTTTTATTTGTAATTCATTTATTTAATTTATTAACATTAGAAAATTTTGAATGCTTCTTGTATTGTTATATTGTGTTCTATTGCAATACATTTGATGATCAGTTAATTGAAACCAAATTCATAATTATTCATCGCATTTTGTATTATTAAAGCCTAATAAAAAATTATCATACTATATATAGATAAATTATCTTATTCATATAGTAGAGTTATCATATGTCACAAGTAGATTAACAACGTAAGATATATTTTTTAAAAATATATTTAAAAAATAAATAAAAATAAGATAAATTTTTTTGTTAATTTTTTGAAAATTTACAGTTATTATGTCAAATATAAACTCTAAAATATATCTTAACTTTAAAAAAAAAATTATTTAATAAATTTGCCGGAGAATGAATATGGGCCATAAGTTTTTATAAAAGTTGATTGTATGGGGACGACAGTTACATGTTCAAGTTTCTGACTTTTTTTGATAAATATATAGAAAAAGCATGCGAATGGGATACCAAACCAAACCAAACCAAAACAGACCAAACAAAGTCCCACTTAGCTTTTATCGATGGTAGGTTTTTGTCCAAAAATGTATAGTCTTCAATCATAAAATTAAACATCATTTTGGGTATAAAGTATAGACTATAGAACTCATAAAAAGGAGTACTTTTTCCCCTTTTTTTTTTCTCCCTTATTTTCAACCATCTAAATCATTATTGAAATTGGACTTTGCAACCGACTTCTCTTTGCCTTTTTCTTTCGTAAAATCCATGCAAAAATTACCAATCACCCTTGCCACATTTTCACCATTTCATGGATATATATATATATATATATATATATATATATATTTGTTGATGTTAGACACGATTTTGTACATTTTTCTTTTATAAAAAAGGTTCGTATTTAAATTATGAACTTAATCTAATTAGATTATACGATTATTTTTAAAAAATCATATTTAATAAATATAAGTTTAAATTTTAAAAAAATTATAAATATAGATAATTTTACGAAAATTCACCTCTCGTAAGGATAAATAAATCATTTAAGTCCACACTCCACGTTGCACTTTCATTTTAAGTAGGTAATAATTAGATAAGACAGTATACGAAGATTTTATTGTCAAATAACAGAAAATACTTAAGTACACAATCTCTGAAATCTTATTTCTTCCTTTGAAATCTAATCTAAAATTTGAATTAGGGGAGTAAAAGTAAACAAAAGGAAAACGAACACGAAACATTTTTAATTATATGCACGTTTTGTTTTAAACATTTTTAAGTAACCTCAATAATTAAAAGAAAATCATTGACTAAATCAGATTGATGGTTAATTTGGTCTCAATTAGTGTGCTAGCTCTAATTATGATCTTTTGTTTGTAATATGAAAATGGCCGACCAATAGTTAATCTTCTTTACCTTGCAAAGTGAATAAAGGAAAAAATTAATTTCTAAATAACAATGATCATGAAGATATGATAGGGCCTTGTCGCTGGAATAACTACCAACTATATTACTCTTTTTCCCTCCCTTGAGTGCAATGATTTGGACACTGGTCCACTGAAAGTGAAATTATCTTTTGAATTATTACATAAAACATATTGGGGATCAAAAAAATCGATTAGAAAAAAGTGGTCCAAGCCTCGGTTTTCTTATGGCAATTATTTTGATAAATAATTATAAGGTTTTGGTAATGATTATTTGAAATTAGTAAATATTTTTATTTATATTAATGCTTTTATAATCACTGTAATAATAATTGCTAATTTTATTGGTGATTTTTAATATTTAAATATACTTAATATAATAGCTTTAAAAAGTGTTTCTAAAAGTTTATTAATAAAATTTTATTTATAAATTGAAATTTTATTTCATTCTTGTTAGTGAAAATTTTAAAATTCAAAATTAATACGATAACACGTATCTTTTATATTAATTAAAAATAAAAAAATTAATTAAAAAAATACGATTGTAATTACAAAATCAAACTCTTATAAATATGCTAAAATAGCTATTTAGACGGTAGTCGACATATTTGTAGAATGTAGTTGCTTTCATTCTTTCCACGGCAGCAACAATAATTAATTAACTTTACTGCTCAATTAATTTGTCAAACTGTGCTCAAAGTACGTTCCATGCATGATATAATTTATAGAAGCACTTTATTTATCAGCCATATGTAGATATCAATTGTCAATTCCATCTTTTGTCCTGTTATATTAAAAAAATATTATATATTAATTAACTACTTAATCAAGATTATTGCTGCGTTTTAATATTAATTTTCTTGATTTACCGTGACCATACATTTCTTTTCATTGAAAAGGGTTTTCAGTATTATACATTTTAATTAGCTCAGATAATAGTGTATGTGTATAACTTTTTGTATTTTGTTTTGTTAACTGTGTGAATATAAATATAATACAAATTATTAAATATATCAAAATTATAAATAAGAATATAATAACTATATTAAACATGATACGTTATCATGTTTAAACATGTCATGTTGTATTTATTAAAAATTTTTGTATCGTATCATTTTTTTCATATCGTATTCAAAATTATCGAATTTAATTTAATTTTTATATATTATAAAATTAATTTTTTGATCATTAAAACTGATTCCACTTCCACCTACTCCACAGATCATTAAAACATGAAACAGATACTGTAACCATATTTCTCTCTTCTTCTTTTTATGTTTTTTTTTCCTTTTTTCTGCATCAAAACCCCAAGATATAGATGATGATCCAGAGCACACAATCAATTAAGGGACTTTTAATTTTGTATTTGAAGGTGGGATTTGAGCGTCATATGCAATAATTCAAGTGGCTTTTTAACGCGTATAGTTTGATTAAGAACCGGAACCACTAAGTAATGAAAAGATTATTTAGTCATTTGGGTACGAGTGGCCGATAGCCGACCATTAATCAGCCGTTTAAGCCTACTATCCAAGCACGATGGGTAATGTTAGGCTTAACAATTCATGCATATATATATTTATATCATATATTTATTTTTATAATAATTATTATAAAATATTATATATTTTATATTAATTTTAAAATATTAAAAATTTATATTATATAAATTTTAATATATTTATTATTTTTATATCATATTATATTTTATATTATATGTGAATTTTTTTCTATTATATTCATATTACATAGTTGTGATGTGTCCATGAACTGTCTAGTGTAAATCATATACATCATTGATGATCACGAAAACAAATGGAGAAACTTTTAAGTCCAACTTTGTCTTTATTTTCCCTTCTTGGTGACCACACACACTGACACACAAATAAAATACATAGTGAAGCAACCGCTGTCCCTTTTCTTCGTTTGACTACATGCTTTTAAAATGTACACGAAAATTTATGCAAGTCTATTTTTTTTATAGATAAAATAAAATTAATCATTTCCTAAAATCATAACAATTTTAATCGATAATGTTCGGGTTACAATTAAAATTTTTTTATTTAAATTTAAATTGAATTAATTTAAATTAAAAAAATTATTTTAAGTTTAATTCAATATAATTTTGTTGGATCGAACAGAGTACTTAACACATAAGTAAATTTAATTTTAAATATCATATTTATATATATAATAGTTTAATACTCGCATTCATATGAAAGAATCTTATATGTATGGTCTATTGAGTTAATACAAATTCTTAACATCTTCACTGCGTTACTATGCCTAAAAATTATATTTGATTTGTTGTTTCGGAATTATTTTGCAGCAGCAGCCGCCCCCCACTCGAAGGAAGAAAAAACAGACTTTATCTATATGACATAAAATCATTCCACCGTCAGAAGGTAATAAAGGACTAAGAATTGGAATTGCTTTTGTTCTTAACTTGTGCAGCAAGAATAAGGAGGCAGCTACTGTAGATCAATGCACTTTATTTTGTAAGCTGCTGTAGCTTTAATGTTTTTCACAAGGCATACAAATGTTGTTCATTAAATTTGGAAAATCAAGGAAAAAAAAAAAGAGAAAGAAATAGGGAAGTTTTTATATCTTCAATGTTATCTTACAATATGACGGTGAATCGAATCAATGTGTCCAAAAGTTATAATCTCTGCAAAAATGTTTTAGGCTGGCTTTCAAGCTCTCCGAATTTGGATGGAAAAGGTTGTTTATTGTTTTTGTTTATGGATAATACAAATATTTGATGGCACCTCCTTTTATATCCGCGAATTTCAAGAAATTACAAGCTGCTGAACCATTAGTTCTAATCAGCATTCTTCGTCTCCCAGACCAAAATGCAGTCAAACTGTCAAAATGCAAAGCAAGAAGAAATTTATGTCTCCCGAACTCAGATTAATTTAAACAGTACTTTCCATCACAATGGAAGCAAGTACGTAAACAAGCAAGCAGAGCTTAAACCTCCATTAAGACGCTAATTGCTTTGAAGCATGCATGCACATGGTGTCCACGTGAAACCCACTTGGTATCAATGGCTAGCAAACCCCCTCGCCAAGTAGCAAGAGATGGATGGAGATATTCCTAAGCAAGAAGAGTACAGCATCCACATGTTAAAGAAAAAAAAAATAGAGGGCTAAGGAATTTTAAATAAAGGAAGACAAGAAAGCGCAGTAACTTGTCTGGGGTGAGTGGGACAAAGGCCGCCAAATCAATGGTCAGCACTCTGCAGCAGGTGTTTGTTGAGGCCTTGCTGACAAAAGGCCTGAATTCCAGCAAATAATTTTTGAAAAATTAAGACTATTCCCATGAGTCCATCAGCAAAGTCTGCAAATGTGCAACATAGCAGCATACACGTCGCTGCTTCCCATGTCACCCTGCGACAGGGGGATGGACAACTTCTACCCAAAAACAAAAAAAAAGTTGAAACCACACGTTTACAGAGGAAAACTATAAAGATCAATCAAGAATAAAGTTTCTTCTCTTTTTTTAATTTTTTTTGTGTACGTTAATTTCATATTCTAACTTTCCCTAAAATCTATGCATCGTGACGAATCGGATGATGCAAACTTCTACTACTACTTCTACATTGTTTTAAATTAATTATTAATAGCACAATTCAATCAATCGTTTTCAAAATATTCTCGAACACCCAAGTCTATTATAAAAAAAAATTCATTCATATTATAAGTTTATAATTAATGCGTAACTTTTATTACTATATTATGAATATATACATACACAGAAGATGACCCACTTCTTTATCTTGTGTGTTATAAGAAATGATCACCAAACTATATCTCCTGGTTAGTGTCTCCTAATCAAACATCATCTCTTTAATGTTTTTATTTTTTATTTTTTTAATACGAAGAAAGTCTTAATTTGGGACAAAAAAAATTTTAAATATTAAAATTCAAAAAAAAATTTATTATATAGATCAATTAAATTAAACTTCAATTTTTTTTTAAAATTGAATAATTAATTAACTTGTGGGCTGCCTATTTAATCTTTTAATTTGAGGCTTGCAAGCAATTAGAGAAGAGGGAGTGGACAACCTTGCTTCCTCCACTTTCCATTGGATAAATTTATATACCCAACTTTCCATTGAGTTCTAAGGATAAGTAAAAGGAGAAGTAGAAAAAGAAACCTTAATCCTAGCTACAACTTCCTTTAGCTAAAAATGGTGGGCACTGACATAACACCATCAACGTTTTAAAATACCAAAAAGAAATAACCCAAAAGTGTGGCTTGCTTGAAGTCGGTCAAATATTTAATAAAATATAAATATTATATATTTAACCCTCATCCAACTAATTTAATTAGCCCCCCAATTTGATGATAACGTTATATATACTCTCACTACAAAAACAGTTTTTTTTTTAATTCCCTTAAAAATTCAGTATGGATATAATTGTACACTTTTCACTTTGTCTTGGATTAATGCTGAGACCAAATGTCCCTAAGACCACTCACAAACATTCATGCTTGGAAAAATTTTAAGTGTCTTTATTTTTGGGTCTAATTCAGGTATTTAAATGAAAATTTTGAATGACTAAGAAAATTAGCTTGTGATTCTAACCAATGAATTTATTTATTTATTTATTTTTTACTTGTTATAGCAAAAAATACATACTCTCTGTAAAATAAATAAATAAAAAATATAGTAATATAAATAGAGGAGAAACCTTGGGACTCCTTGTAACTTGCAGCCAAGCAAGCTAAGCTAGGCTAGCTAACTACTTGTCTACCAAGAAATTGGGAGACACAAACGCGAGGAGGGTTTTAATAACCACGAGCTAACATTGAAGAAGGTAAACTAAACTGAAGCATAAAATTATTAAAAGAATGAAAGAAAATGAACTTTACAATATTGTTTACTATTCTACCAGTTAATGTGCGCTTCCAGGTGCTTGTTATGGGACAATTTTACAAAGGTTAACTTGATTATTTATTTTAATAAAAGAAAAAGATTATATAATAATTTTATTAGTATTGTACGTTATTAGGAATTATTTTTGTCAATAGCGACAAAAGTATCATGACTTTCACAACGACAAAAACCAGTGTATAGCAAGAGCTCCATAGCCCTTCTTGGCTAAGCTATTAAATTTGACATAAGCTCCTGCCCTACCAATGAAACTCTTATAATTTATAACATTATATAAAAACAGGAGGCAAAAATTAAATTTCACTGTAGAATTGTATTGTTTGTCGGATTTGGAAAGGGCATGACACATATCTATTTTTTTTTTTTTTGGGGTAGAGAGAAAGGGGAAAGGGAGATAAAAAAGAGAAAAAAAAAAGAAAGAGGAAAAAATTGTGTATTTGTTTGTGTTTTCCTTTGTATATTTAAAGTATTAAGAATTTATTTATTTCTTCATTTTTGTATAGATAAAAAAACTTGTTAAGTCATTTTTCTTGCTGTGTGGTATTGTAATTATTTTTAAAATTTTTTAATTATATCCTAATTCATTTCATATTTTATATAGTTTACCAAGTTAATTTTGACTCTAAATTTATTTACTTAAAATATTAAAATGTAGACAAAAAATATTTGAATAATTTGTCATAGTTATAGAATTAAGAAAAATTATTTTATTAATTAATGTTTCTATTTTATTTTTAATAATTTATATTAGAGCAATAATTATTTTATTTTATTTTTACTGATAAATTTTTTTGAGAAAATTTTTTAATGTTAATTTAAAGTTGTTGATATGCATGTTGACTCATAGCCGATATGTTCACTCATAAATAGATTTAGAATATGTATCTTGATTTGCTTGAAAATATTTTTATTCTTTTAATTTATAATTTAAAGAAGTTGACTTATGTTTCCACATGGGTTGATTTAATATCTAAACATGACTCACTCAAGGAATTATTTTATTTTTGTTTTATTTTTTAAATGATGTATAAGGGATTTTGGACCTATACTTGATTCTCTGGAAATTTTTTTTTATTTTTGTTTCATTTCAAATAATGTAGTTAATCAAATTGATCTACATGTTTACTTGAAGCAGGTGAACTTATTATCCATACTCGACCTAGTTGAGAAAAATAATTTTTTTTGTTATTTTATTTTTAAATAATGTTATTTATGTAATTGGTCCATACATTTATTAGCAAATTAATTTAAAATTCATATCCGACCTTAAACAATTATCATAAATTTAATTTTTATAATTAACATATATGATGCGTTAATACTAATAGTATTAGAGCTTTAAAATAAAAAATTAAAAAGGCAATTATAACTTAATAAAATTTAATTTAAAATTAATTTTTATAATTAATTAATTAAAAATTTATAAAAAATCAGACGTTAACAATGTCAAAATTGAGTGAGGTGAAAGAGAAAAAAATAACGAAGACAATGGCAAGGAGGCGGCAGCTAATTTTTATTCCAAAAATGCTGATGATGAACATGTGCTAAGAAAATAAAGAGGAAAAACGGAGACCATTACTAAGATGGGGTGCATGTCAATACCAAAATATAAAGGAATCATGACAAACTAAAATCTAATTCGATTTGAAGCGCAGTCAAGATATCTTAAAACATTTCTGTCCCAGAAACTAAAACATAAGTGATTGCTTTTAAAAAAAGAGTGCTTAAAATATAGTAAACAGGGTTTATGCTCTTGTTCATGCACTTAGTGAGCTCCACCTACTACCATTGATCTCCTGCTTCTTATTACTGCAAAGAATAAATAAGTAAAACAAGTGGTTTTAAAGTGCTTTCAACTTGCAAAAATAAACCCATCATTTCCATGTAATTAGAAAACCAGTCGCATGCAATGATGCAAAAGCCAACAGAAATTCTGGGTGAACATGTTTATGCATGTTTGAGCACACTCTCGGAAATGAAATGAGAAGATACGATTTCCAGCTGCATTGTCTACACAAGCATCCAGTCATGGCGTGTTTGGAGTATTGTCTGGATTGAGAAAACCAGCAGTGGGACTTCAGTTTCAGACATAAAAAAAGGAAAAAAAAAAAAAAAACATGGGTTATCTCATAAAGAAATCTTCAGCCGTCTTCGATTTTATTCCTCATAATGTCTTCCACATGGGTAGATTTGAATGCAAATCAAGAAAACAATAGATTGTCAGTCTCTGTATCATGCATCAGCTAGCTTTCAAAGTCCCTAGGCTAAGCCGTTTCATTGTGCCAGGATAATTTGCCTAGCTAGTATGCCTCAGCAAAGATCCTTTCCAAGGTATGAAAGATTCACATGCTTGGCAAAAAAAGGCCGGATACACATGCTTTGTTTCAATTCCACTAACCAAACTCACATGCATTCCACTGGACAAGTAATAGATCTCGACTGATGAAGAAAGAAAAAATTAGTCCAGCTTTTGTGGCAATTTCACCTATCAAACACAATCCCAAAGAAAAAAGCATACAGCTTTCAACATTTTCAAGTAACTATGGCTTTAGGAACGGCTAATAGAAGCTACAACATTCCAATGATTCACAATAAATTGACCTCAATATACAAATTAAAATATTATCCATCAGCTTCTTATTGATCTATAATAATTGAGTAGGGTTCTAACTTTGGCATGGACAGAGAACTCTTGGCGATTGAACTCTTTGAAGGCCCAAACCTAGTTTGTTGGCCCTATAAAAGAGTCCTGAGCAGTCTGAAGGATTCTCTCGCCAGGGTCATACGTCAATGACCCAAACCACCACATTTCTCTGCTTTTTACTCAAGTTACACCAATCTCATGGTTTCAGATAATAAATTACCACCTTTTCAAGTAAAGGATTAAATGTATAATATAATTATCAGATTTGGGGCAGTTACTATAGATACATAATTTTAGCTCCTAACATATTATCTATTTTGGAGAAAAATAAATTATTTCCACCTTCCCAAACTCGCATCTTTTTTCCCTAACTCCTCAAGTTAAACCTATGAATGGAGGTTGAAATACTTTTGATGGAATAACCTTTCCAAAACTGGTAACAGAGAAGGCCAACTTGATAACATTATACCCGCTGGAAATACCAATGTGAACAATACTTCTACCACTATTATTAGTTCTTCAACCGCTCGTGTAGGTGCATCAATTGTAGAATTTTTCAAACCAGTAATGATGGTTTTGTTATTAAGGAAGAACTCTAGAAGCTACTTAAGTAGAGGAACAAGAGTTTGACATTTTTAAGTTTGATCTCAAGTTGCCCTATCCAGATGCTGTGGCTACTAAGCCATATCCTAATGACTACACTAGTCTTGCGTTCAAGCAATTTAATGGGAAGATCGAGGATGTTCTTGAGCATACGATGAAGTTTGCAAAAATTCTTGGAGTGGGTAAGCTTGATGATGATTTGAAGTAGAAAGAGATTTTCCAAATCACTAACTGAAAATGCATACACTTGGTATGCTAACCTTTCTCCTAGTTTTGTGGAATCGTGGAGCCAAATGATGAGAAAAAGCTGGTGAAAGAGTGCATCCAAGGGATGTTCAATGAGTATAGGGTGCATTTAGAGAATTTACCCTTCCCAACCTTTTCTATAATGGTTGAAGCTACAAAAAGAACCAATAATATGGTTCTTAGGCTAAGAGGAATCAGTCATTTCACTAAAAGGAATACTCTTACAGTGAATGCAATTTAGGGAAGAGGTAGGGAAAAAATAAACCCCCTAAGCCTAACACGCATCCAAGAAGAGATAATTTAAGAAAAAGGCAAAATGATGATTTTGACTCTCCACCATTTCTACTTCCACTTGACAAAGTTAAACAAGCCCTTCTCCAAGAGTGGGTCAAGGATGGTAACGTAAATCTACATCATGTGCCATGACTTGCTACAGCAAAGTAGAAAGTTAACCTAAGGTATTGTGATTTTCTCATAAACATAGGCCATCCAACTACAGCGTGTAGAAACCTTCACAAAATATTTCATCCAAGGTAGGACAGTGTGAAAAAGTCAGTTTAAATTGACTTAACTGAATTAATCAAAGGTATTCGGTTCGATCGGTCTGTTTAAGTCGATTAAAAGGTTATCTTAATTTTTATCTCGATTTAATAAGTTAATTCAATTAGTGGTTGGTAAGTAAAATCATTAACTGAACTGACCAAATTAATCGTAACTTTTTAATATTTAATATATTTATATAATTAAATATACTAATAGCCTAATAAGCCAATTAACCTATACCCAAATCCAATTTCCAACCTATTAGCCCAAGACCCAATAGACCAATAGAACTTAACCCACTAACCCAATACCCATGCCAAATTTCCAACCTAAATAAACTTTAAAAAATCGATTAAAAAATTGAAATAAAAACCCTAAGTTGGAAGCTAGTCGATAATGGTCAAATTGCCTCATATTCAAAGTCCAAATCTTAAACTGCTGTCTGCTTAGCTCAATGATACCTCTGCTCTAAACCTTAAGTTGCTTCCCCACCCACCATTGCCTCTAGCTCTATCCCCAAACAAAAACCTCAAGCTGTTTCTTTCCCGATCAACGACTATCTTTGTTGCTTTGCCCTCTCCAACCTTAAATTTACTTTCGTCGAGGTAAGTCTGTATGTAGGTGAGAAATTAAACACAAATTTAAAAAGTTAAGCTGAAACATCATTGATGGATGGTTTCCAATAAAACACAAATCTTCAAAGGTTTCTTCAATCTAACCGCGTCTAACTTTTTAACAACATTTTCTTTACAGGTTTCCAATAAAAACTAATTAGAAAACAAAACCTTTTCAAAGAAAAAGAAGCTACCTAGGAGTATAATTTCATGCATTAGTGTATATGTTTATTTATATATGAATTTTTAGGCTTGGAAAATAAAATTAGAGCTATTTTTTATTTCGAAAAACTCTAGTCAAAGGAGGAAGATGGTTGATGGAGAGTAGGTTCAGTATATGGAAACTTTGATCGATCTTAGCTACTAGATATGTGATGACAGAAAAGGGAAAAATTCATGTAAAACAAATGGCTAAGTTAATACTATTTATCAATTTTTGAATCAACATCATAATAATGTTATCAATAAACACTAATTTGAAAAGTTAAGCTAAAATATTAATTGATGAAGAAGAGTGTTGTTGAGTATGCATTAGTCTTTTTTAATAGCTAGCTAGACAATGACAAGTTGTAATATAATTGATAAAATTATATCTAAATAAAACTAAATCCATTTTAAGAGATTGTATGCCAAAGTCCAACTAAATCTACTAGGCAAAAATTGAGGAATTGGCTTCAAATGGTAACAACAAAGGCAATGTTCTACCTTGTCATGCTTAACTAATGCAAGGCTTGTATAATGCTGTAATAAAGAGATAGATCCTCCTAAAGGGATTACTTTTTATCTTGAGAAGGCAATGACAATGATTGATATAAGGGTACTAACTAAGTTAGGTTTGCATTTGCTAGATTCAAATTTATGAAAAAATCATGAAAGACTTTCGCTGAGATAAATGAGGACTGATTTCAGTCCGATG
>JBBYHK010000019.1:1214255-1236985 GCA_038382065.1 Adansonia grandidieri | reverse complement strand
GGAGATATTTCAATGGATACTTCAAAAGCAATAACTGAGGCCCCAAGCTTGATTCGAAATCATACCATTATCTTAGGCTTCTTTATTTTTCTTCTATAATGAGGCAGATCGTTGAGGTTGCTTTGCTGCCTAACCAAAAACGAGAAAAGAAACCTAATGTTCGATAAAAAAAGTAGTGAAAAAACCCCAAAAAAATGAACAACATTGAGCTAGCATGCCAAACTTGCTTAACATCTTGAAGAAAAGGGTGAATCCTATTAAGCATTAGATAAATTCCGTTCTTAAGCAACCTTGGTATAGTCGTTAATCAGTTGGATTAGCATTCGTTTATTAGTTATGGGGTGAAAGACTTTGGTCACTTTTAAGTAAAAAGCATTCGAAGCTTTCTTTTATAAGATAAAATCACTATCGATGTAGGATCTGTTTCAAGTAAAGTACAATATGACTAAAATTTCACCTTATCAAACTAGAGTAATGCAAAGTCAAATATGCAAGAAAGTCAACAAGCACACGTGGTCTTCCTAGATTTCAGGAATGAGTAAATACTATACTTGTAACAACTCTCTTCAAATAGGCTTTTTTTGAAGGCATATATGTCTTTTAAAGTAGGATTTTTTTTTTATCTTAGTTCTAAAATGATAATTTTTTTCCCTTAAAGAACTAAACCAGGGATGAACGTGCTAGCACAAAAGCTGTTTCACAGTTGGCTAAATAAGGGTGGGCAGCCTTTTGATTACTTCATGTGCGTTTGTTTTCTTACTTATCTCAACCCATAAAAAGATCCAAAAGTCATATTTTCATTCAGCAAAATTGGCCATTCTAGATGATTGAATGATAACCATAAAGAGATATTAAAAAAAAAAAGAACTTTTTTGAGACCAAAAAGAGGCTTACGTATCTTCTTCCTTTGTCAGAATGCTTTGACATTCATCATAGTTACAAAGATTCCAAATTCATAATAATCAATTCAATATAAATAATTTCTTTGTAGACAAAAAAGAAAAATTAAGACTCTTTTCGATAGAACAACCTAAGAGCAGACAAGAGCAAGCTCGAGACCTATTTTATATGATTAGCTAGCCATTGAAATGAGCTACCCATTGATGTTCTTAAACCGATGTCTATGGTTAGAAAAATCATCTTTTTTTTTCAATCAAAGGTTAAGAAAGGAAGCGATCAATTTAAACTGGTATAAAATTCAAATTACTTGTTTGAACTTCAATTTAGTAATATAATCATATAACCTGTGCATTTAAAGTTTTAAATTGATTCAATATTTATATCAAATTATATACTCATATATATTTGTATTAATTTTACAATTTATGGCTTTGCTTTAAACTTTATTTTAATTGTATATTTTTTATTCCCATAAATGTCTATAGAAAATACTTCAAATCCTACACCTAATCCTACTACACGATCCAGCCCTCAACGCCCTTCTTCTAAGGTTGAGAAAGTATAAAAAATTAGAACTCAAGCTAGAAGCTCTAAAGTGTCAAGGAGACCATCGAAGCCATGTTCTGAGGTATGTGATCATTTTACCAAATTTATCAATGAGCAAGGTGACTTGAAAGCTAGATGCAATTGTTGTGATAGAGAAAATTTTATTGATCCAAAAATGGAATGGTTTCATTGAAAAATCACATGGGCTCCTACAGAAAAATCCCTCATGGTTATGATAATGGTACACAAACGGAGTTAGTTTTATCATCAGAAAGATAGGGGTCTTTAGGCACTTAAAAGTTTAATCAAAATCTTATCAAGAGAGTTGTAGCTGAGATGATAATTATAGATAAGTCGCCTTTTGGGTTTGTGGAAGGGGAAGAATTTAGGTGTTATAAGTCTTTTGCTTATCTTAGATTTTGTGTTCCATCATGATGGACTTTTGCTAGGGATTGCTATGAAATTTATTCTGATGAAAAAAATAGCCTAATACAATTTATGAAATCATCTTTTGTAAGAGTATCTTCTACAACAAACACATAGACCTCAATACAAAGACATAGTTATATGTGTTTTGTAGTTTAATTTATAGAAAAAGATTAGAAATTAAACAAGAAAATATTGAACTTTTGCCTTGTGTCTACTTATGAAGGTGAAGCCATCGGTAGGGCAGTTAATAAATGCTTGCATGATTAAGGATTAATAAGGTTTTCGCTATTACTATTGATAATGCTAGTTCTAATGACGTTGTAGTCTCATACTTAAAGAAAATATTTAACAATTTAGAAAACTAGTATAGTAGGAGGCAAATATATGCACATAAGATGCATTACACATATAGTGTATTCAACTTTGCAAGAATGGTAATTTAATCTTAATTTTGAGTTGAATACAATGGCTAAGAGACTGAAGGATGAATATGATACGTATTAGTGAAATATTTTAAAAAATGAATATGGTATTGTATGTTGCTGTTGTTCTTGATCCAACAAAGAAACTTCCTTTTGTCAAATATTGCTTTATCAAAATGTATTATAGAAATTATATTTTTGTGATGATGAAGCGACTAGATGATTTATATAAAGAATATAAGAGGAAATTCCAAGCTCATTTTAAAGATGTTGGTCATAGTAGGTCAGTGAGTGAAATTACGTAACTGACCACTTAAACTAGAGTGTCACAAAAGAAAAAAAAGCTTTAAGGTTGAGTTTAAGAGGTATAAGATTGCAAAATGGTAAAGACGAGAACAAGTTCTAATTAGCAAGATATTTAAGTGAACAAACTAAAGATAATGTCGATGAAGATTTTGACATTCTTCTTTGGTGGAAACTTAATAGCTATAGGTTCCCTACCCTTTTCTAATATAGTTTGTGATGTATTAGTGACGTCTATATCTACAGTAGCTTTTGAATTTGCTTTTAGCACTAGTGGTTTTGTGCTTGATGCGTATAGGAATTCTTTAACACCTAAAATTGTGCAACTCTTATTTGCGCTCAAAATCTACTATGTGGATCATCTATTTTTGATGTATTTCAACCTTAAAATGATTTGGGATAACTTGATAAATTTGATTTAGGTATACTCTTTGCTATTTTTTAAAATTTACTTTTATTTTTTATATTTGTTATTTTTTAGGCTCACTTTTGTTATTTTATATATATTTGTAGATTTGTCAACAAATTGCATTAGATCCCATAATTGATTAAAAAATGATATATGTTTATCAGTTAAGCAATTAAGGTAATGTGTCTTACTAAACATATTATTTATTGCATATGGCAGCAAGATAAATATTTGCTTCTTATGGATTGGTTTTGATTACAAGATTAGTTAGTGTTACTGTTTTGTAAATGCTTTTTTAAATTCTATGTTGTCTTGTAAACATTGTAAATGTTATGCTACACATACTATTTGTTGCATATAGCAGTAAGATAAATATTTGCTTCTTATGGATTGGTTTTGATTACAAGATTAGTTAATGTTACTGTTTTGTAAATGCTTTTTTAAATTCTATGTTGTCTTGTAAATGTTGTAAATGTTATGCTATTTTGTACTCTATTTTTTAGGCTTGTAAATGTTATTTTTCTTACATTTGTTATATGTAAGGCTTACTTCTATTAAATGCTTGTTACAGATTTGTGTACTGTATTCTTATTAACATGTCTTCATTATATTTGTAGGTAATATTGGTTGTTGTCTTTTGGCTTAAGGAGGTCCATTTGCAAATGGAAGACTTTATTTGATTTGCTTGTTAAATTAGATTGTACTCTTGTTAAACTTCATTTTGATTTAGAAGTTGGATTATATTGCTTGTTAAACTTCATTTTCATTTGTAAGCTAGTTTGTATCTATGTTGCTTACGTAAGGCATATTAACTCCTCTTAGTTTGAAGCTTGAATTCTAGGTAATATTGCTTATGTATTACTTGAAATGTATGTTTCATAAATAGGTAATATTGGTCTATTTTTCAGTAAGTTAGCTAATACCCTAAACCCATTTTGATCGAACTAACTAATGTAACTGATTGATGCTTGGTTAGTTTAGTTAGTTCAGTTATCATAAGCAAATTTGTTCGATTTAGTTTATTCCCATGACAAAGTTGGTTAATTCATTTTTTGATTTTTTTCTTACTAAACCAACCAAATTGATCGACTGCATAGCCTTAATCAAAGGGTACAAGTTAAGAAGATTATCATTAGGAATAATAGAGTTCAGAACAACCCACTCCCAACTCACCAGAAAAAAAAGGTGCATATGAATACTATTAGCCATGCATTGAATGATGACTTTACTCTTTTGAAAAATCAGTCTGAAGATGCATAGGCTGCTGAAATAGTCACTTTCCCTGTTGCAAACTCTTTCATGAAAATGTCAAACTTCAGACATTTCTTTAATTAATTGAGATTTTTGGAGGAATCAAGGAGGAAAGTAGCTTTTTCACTTGTTAATATAGCTAGTGAAAAGTATGGGAGTATAATTTGGTAGAAAAATCTATGGGGAAGTTGTCTAGTGGATATAAGAAAGCAATGGTGTTCACAGAGGCAGATATATGCACACCACACCTCTATCATAATAAGTCTCTTTGTGTATGGAGTAGCATCAATGGCTATCCTATTAAATAGACATTTATTGATGATAGGTCGTCTGTAAATCTCATGCCTTTGTCTACATTAAAGGTAGTGAAGATAGATATAAAAAGCTTGAGGAGTCCTATAACTATTACTTCCTTTGATAGCAAGGAGATTAAAATGCTGGGGCAAGTGATAGTGAATTTTAAGATGCATCTTGCTTAAGACCAAACTTGCTTCCATGTAATTGATGTAGACGTGTCATATCATATCTTTATAAGGAAGAAGTTTCTACACACTCATAGTATCATTCCCTCCCTATGCCACCAATGTATTAAGGGTTAGTAGAAGGGGAAAGTTTTCATTCTAGTTACTAATGCACTTTTTTTTAACGATATAGCAAAAAAATGTGAGAATGCTATTACTAGATCCTTTGGGTTTTACTTCTAAAATAGGAAAAGTATGTAGGAAGGAAGATTGAAAAGGTAAAAGGAAGAAAAAAAGCCTTAGGGATGAAAAAGGTAGTGTAGTAATGTAGGTGCAAGTAAATAGGTGAAAGAAGAATTACAAGATACTAGAGTTTGGGGCATAGAATCCGGAAAAACACTTTCTTCTAGCTCTTTACTATGGGAACCACCTAATAAGTAATCATTTTGCTTTCAACAAATTTGTGTGTGAAAAAAATGCTAGAGATAGTGTAAGCATCGAAGCAGTTTCAAGATCAACCAAAGCTTTAAGATGATGAGTTAGAAAAGATAAACATGGCAGGGGAAGTAGAATCAACAAGACTTTTATCCACAAGTAATAATCTCTTAAGTGAGCAAAAGACTTCACTAGTTCAATTTTTATAGTGCCTGGGTTGGATGGAAACCTTATTATTCATGAATTACATATCTGTCCTGGAAGTAAACTTGTTAAGCAGCAAGCTAAAGTGTTCCAAAGAGAAGTAAAGACTTAGACTAAAGAGGATATTAATAAGTTTCTTTAGGTGGGATTCATTAAAATTATACATCATCCAACATGGCTAGTAAATATTATGCCAATGAAAAAGAAAAATAGGATTATAAGGATGTGCATTGACTTTAGGGATTTGAACAAGTCATGTTTCAAGGATGATTTTTTTCTTCCTAACATAGATACTATGATTGATGCTACAGCGAGTCATGAAATGTTCGCATTTATGGATAGGTTTAATGGTTATAATTGGATTAAGATAGTACCGGGTGATACAAAGAAGACATCGCTCTAGACTCTATTTGGCAACTTTTACTACATTGTTATGCCATTTGGATTGAAAAATACGAAAAATTTATTAATATGCTATGACAGTGATCTTCCATGGTATGATGCATGATTACATGGAAGATTATATAGATGACATTATATTGAAATCTAAAAAAGCCTCCAACCGCTTGGAATTTTTAAGAAGAGTGTTTGAAAAATGCATGAAGTACAAACTCTATATAAATATTTTGAAATGTTCCTTTAATGTCATTGCTGGAAAGTTATTGGGTTTAAGGGTGCACAAAAAAGGTGTAGATGTTGATCCTGCAAAAGTAAAGGCCATTTAGTCTATTATACCTCTGGAAAGTCAAAAGTATTAAGAGCTTTTTAAAGAAGGTTTCATACATCATGAGGTTAATTCCAGCCTTAGGAGAAATAATCACACCCTTTCAATGTTTATTGAAGAAAGGAGTTACTTTTGTGTGGCGTGGATAACAACATAAAGCTTTTGAGAAGATCAAACTGATCTTGAGGTATCTAATGAAGATGGCAATGTCAATATTACCAATGATTTTGTACCTCACCCCTTTCTTGATACTATAAATAGTTTATTGGTGTAAGAAATTGATGGGTAAGATCGATCTGTGTACTACTTAAGTAGGTATTTGCATGGTAGTGAGTTGAATTATTGGCCAATACTATTTCGTTTTGGTGTTTGCTACTCAGAAACTCTGCTATTACTTCTTACCTTACAAACTCATAGTAGTGACCAAGTTTAATCCCTATTAAGTTCTTTTTATCTGGGCCAGCTTTATCAAGAAAGATAACAAAGTAGCTTTTGTTGTTGGAAAGTTTGGCATATCAATTACTCAGCTAAAGGGCATAAGTATCAAGCACTATTAGATTTGCTAACGTACTTCTCATCTCAATATGTTGAAGTTATTCTAAATTATATTCTTAGTGAACCGCATGAAGAGGTCAGTTATGTAGATATAAAAGAAGGGGAATAAAATTTTTACTTTGATGGTTTTTCAACTTGCAATGGAAGAAGTGTTGGCATAGTTTTGATACCTCACAATAAAGAAGTTGAATTCTTGATGGAGAGTTTTGAATTTACCTCATTCTCTTCAAGTAAAAATGATATCCCCTTGGATGATGAGTCAAGTAGAGAATGGAACTCTTTAATTCCAGATCCAAAGTTAAACTCCCTAAAATTTGGTTGAGAACCAATTTTCTTGGCATTTAAGTTGGATTTCCTTGCACAAATAATCAAGTAGAGTATAAAGCACTTATTTTAGGTTGTTCACAACTACTATTAAAGTTATTAATCTTTATATCCATTAAGATTCTAATATTATTATTAAGTAGGCTAATAATGAGTTTGCATTTAAGAAAACTATGCTAGCATCCTATAAAACTCTTATGCAAGCTCCATGGAAAAAGTTTCATACTACCATATGTAAGCATAATCTAAGATCCACAAATAGGTATGTTGATGCAATGGCTACCTTAGCTTTCAAAAATCATATTCCAAAAGAGAACTAGAATATTGCTATCATTGGTTAGAAAAAATCTACCATGCTCAACTAGTGAGTTGCTTTAGCCTTTAGACTGTACATCTATCATTGATTAATTTCTTGTGCCAACTCTTGCCAATATTCCAAAATCAAAACATTTTATTTTGATTCATGGTATACTATATCATAGAGATGTTAGTAGAATGTTAGTATGGTGTTTTTCTAAATTTAAGGCGAAAGAAAGGTTGGAAGCAGCTCACGAATAGGTGTGAGGGGAAGAAGGTTTAAGATTGCATTGTTTACTACAAAGGATAGGTTACATTGGGCCAATCATGACGAGGGATGCTTTGCTACTGCAAAAGTCTACTAAGAAGTGTTCTAAGCCACCAAATGTGCATGAATATCATTTTGTTGAAAGCGATAGAGATTAGCATAAGTCTTATATTGAGTATCTTAGAAAATGAGTTCTTTTAACTAATCGCTAAGATGCTAAACAACTCAAGCGAAGAGTTCAATTTTTTTTTAAAAATAGGAATGACTTGTTTCAAATCTTATTCTTAGGGAAGTCTTTAAAGTGTATCTTTCCAAGTGAAATGAACTCATTATTAGATAAAGTGAATACTAGGAATAGTAGGGAGCATGAAAAGGGCAAGTTGTAAAAGAAACTTTTAGGCTTAGCATATTATTGGTCAACAATGAAGGCAAATGCTACATACCACGTAAGGAAATGTTATCCATTCTAGGTTTATAGTAATCCCATACATGCTTTGGCAGTAAAACTCCATAGCATTACTACACCTTGGCCTGTCTATAATTGGACATTTGATCTAATTAGGTCTATCAATCCTCTTTTTAAGTGACACACATGGATATTGGTAATATTAGAGTGTTTTGCAAAATGAGTGGAAGCTATAAAAAAAGTAACAAATCCTGTAGTGGCTACTTTTATCAAGGAGTATTATTTTTCATTTCAGAATACCAAGGAGGATATTGTCAGACAATGAAACTCTTTTCGCCAATAGTAGTATAAAAGAACTATTTGTTTTGTATGATGTAGATCATGTTAAATCAACCCCTTACTACTAGAAAGGGAATGGCCACGCTAAAGCTACCGATAACACTTTGCTCAAGATATTGAGTAGGATGATGCTTGAAGATCTAAAGCTATGGGGAGATGCATTGCCAGTGGCACTATAGGTTATAAGACTTCTAAGTGTGGATCTATGAAGGCAACCCATTTTCTTTGAAAAAGAAATTGTACTTCTTGCTAAGATACTAGTTCCATCTGCAAGGTTAGCGTTGATGCCGAATTTGATAATGATATCCTATAGATATTGGAGTTAGAAGCATTCGAGGAAATGAGAGATAAAGCAAAGAAGAAATTGTCAATGTATCAAAGAAGACTGAGTAGATTTTATGATAATTTGGTGAAAAGGAGAAATTTTTGAAAAAGGTGATTTGGTACTACCGATTGCAGAATACATTAGAAGAGGAACATCAGCCTCTAAATTCAATCTGAAATGGGAATAACCATACATTATGCATGAACTGAATGAAAATGGAAATTGCAAGTTGATGAATCCAAAAAAACAATGCTAGCATAACAACCATTAATTTTTAATACATCGAAAAATTTCATATATGAAACTTTATCTTTTCTTTTCAATATTACATCATGAGCAAAGCTTATTACAATTCAAATCCTTTTTTTTACTCTATTTTGTAACATAGTTTAATATTTAAGAAATAACTTACACTTCAGTCACAACTTTATCTCTTATATTTTGGTTGTATTTTACTACTTATAACTATAGTTTTATCGCTTATACTTTGGCTATACATTACTTTGTTTATTCCAGCTATATCTTTATGGCTTATTTTTGGATGAAATAAATACATTGATTACAATTTTAATGCTCTAAAAAAAAGATTAAATATATCCCTTGAATATCAAGTTAAAAGATATTATCTCCTTGATAAGAAGTTGAAAAAAGTTATTCTTGGCTCCTAAATATATACATGCAAACCTAATTATGGAAAAATGAAAAAATATATTTATATCATAGCGAAAGGAAATGTATTCTTGTCAATATCAAAGTTTCAAAACAAAAAACAAAAACTTAAAAAAGAGAGAGAGAGAAAAAATAAGAATCTAGCCAACTATATAACTTTATGGAGAAGAACTTGTACTATCATACTGAGAATGGCATTTAATTGTTTCTGCAACTCAGTTTCATGATTTTCCTACAACTCTAGCTCTTTCTGTAATGAAACAGTCTTTGTAGTAACTTCTCCCATCTCATTTTCTAATTGAGGGTTATTAGCTTTCATAAAAGTAGAAGCTTTGGTTTTAGATATACAGGTATAAACACAATGAAGTTTGAATTTGGTTTTCGGTATCATCCATGAATTGTAACATCAATCACAACTTTTTTGGAGAAATGCTAGACCATGTAGCATTAGTTATCACCAAAGGCTTTTCCCAACACATCTAATGTAAAATGGATGAAGTTTGCACTTTGAAATATAAAGGTGTCCTAGAAAACCCTCTTTCTGATAAATACTCTCCAAATACTTCACTTGTTTCAGTAGAACAGAGAAACAATGGAAAATAACTCTAGTAGAAGCATTCCCTAAACATGTTTCAAAAGTATACCAGTATCATTATGCACTGAGACTGAGGGGAAAGAAACATGTGGAGCAAAAGTAATATTATCATTAGCAAAAGCAACATCACCATCAGTAATAGTCTGATCCCTATTCCGAATAAATTGTGCCTAAATAACTTGAATATCCTCATTTTGAACATCATTATTAGCATCATCACTAAAACCATCATCAGAGTTTTATTAGTAAAAGATCTAGAATGCTCTATCTGGATATTCAACCTAAAAGAAGTAACACCATCAACTTCCACATCATTAGCTTTATTTGCATTACCAAGGTTTTCTTTATCAAGGAAACATTCACAATTACACTTATTATTTGCTTCATTGTTGTAAGATTTATTATCATCATCTGCAACAAGTTCTTTCTCTTACAAAAGTAAGTAAAAATATGAAATACGAATATGAAAAATATATATATAGCTTTAAACAAAAAAAAATGAAGAAAAACAAAGAAAAAAATTAGAACAACCTACTTTAAGAGAGGATAAATGTTTCCTTATTATTTGACTTGAAGTATAAGAAGTAGAAATATTAACAGTCTCTCCATTCATTTGACCTTTTTTCTTAGAAACACGATCAAGCATAAAGATATATTACTCTGAGTAATAATGAGAAGCTTGAGACGTTCATAGAATTAAATAATGGTATGCAAAAGGATGTCAAGTTAGAGAGGCATTCACTCCAATAAGCAAGCCACCTAAACAATAAATCTCTTCATTGAATGCGACCTAAAACAACATCCAATTTCTTTTTGCTTGCTAAAGATAATATCAAGAAGAAACTCAGAAGCACAAGTTGAAAAATGTTCAATCAATAGTGTAAAAAGCTCACGCGGAATCATTAGATCGTACTTAAATTGGTGCGCCACTTTATATATCAAATACACTTTAATCGAGTACAAACTCTTATCAATCCAAGCACTAGAAGTCTCAATCATAAAAGGTAATATAATACAATTTACCCAAAACTAGAATTCAATTTCTTACTTGCTTAGTTTCTAAAAGTGAGGTTGATCTAGAGTACCATAATATGAATAAGGATTACCATAACCATTTCTCCCCTGTAAGTATGGAGGCCAAGTGAACTTCTTAACCATATTTAGCATTTCAAAAATATTTGCCTTTGAATTTTAATTATGCCATACCTAGTTGTTCTTAGAGAAATTACCAAAAAAAGAAGTAACAGGTAAAGGATCTGGATTAGGCACAAGAGCACATGAACTAAATCTTTCTCATAAGCACATTTGAATGAAAGAAACATAAATGTATGTCAAAATTTTATATCGACTAGTTGATACTTCAGTCTTGAAATGATATAATTACGATTATGAAGAGATCTTAAATAGAATGGAGCTAGAGAGAATCACATACCTTTACCAAATTTAACAACTATAGGGATAATGGCCAAACTCATTCTGTAATAAGGACATTCTGAAAAGACATGTCATGTGGACCACATAATCAATAATGCTTCCATTCATGTTTATAATCAGGAAACTTAGGAGAGCCATCTTCACCTTTTTTAGGATGGAGTTTATAGTGAAACATACCAATCCAATTGGAGAATCGAGCAACCTTTGATTATCTCATCATTTTTAAGCAAATCACAAAAGAAGCCGCAAATATATTCTCTCTCTTTAAATAACTTAAGAGAAAAAACTATCATGTTTTTCAATACATGGAAGCTCAAAAAGAACACATACATCCTTAAGAGTAAAAGTGAACTTTCCTCAAGCAATAATCACCATGTGAGAAAAAGGTACTTTATCTCGTAAGACTAGTGCGCCAAACATCTATTCTTCTTTCTCTGTGAATTTGAAGTCCAAAAGTGACTCACACAACGTTAAACAATCCTACTAAAGAAAAAGTTTTCTCGTAAGCAAGTTTTTCTAAGACTTTATTTACCCAGTTGTGAAAACCAGATTACATCTAGATTTTTTCAATAATCCTAAATATTTGAGATTAAAAACTTAATGACCACCCTGGTCAAAAGTGATCTTTTTAGGAAGACTAGACATTTTCAGGATCTTTTTAGCTATACCTAGATGGCCTCAAATGCACGTGATAGAAAAAGTGCCATTTGAGCCCTAATTTCGGATAGACAAGATGAATATTTAAGAGAAAATTTATTTTTCAATATTTTGTTGTCAAATTATGGAAATCCATTTGTGCGGATGAAATCATAGTCAAATTTCTCATTTGTAGAAATATTTTAAGAATTTTTCATAAAATTTAAGAAATTGATTGTTGTATAGTTTTACTGATACTTACGTGGTATTTATGTTAATACACACTCCGAAAAAATAGAAATATTTAAAGAAAAATTCATATTGGCATTTTTTGCCATGAAGCATTAAGTTGGCAATTTTACCAATTATTTTTGAATTTTTCCCTCTATCGTAAGTATTTTATTGACTAATTTTCTTATAAAGACTTATTCAGATTTCAAATTTTCATCTCTACCATTTTTTAAATTAATATTTTGAATATTTAATCCATTTTATATAAGTTTCCTTAAGCAGTAATCATCATGCAAGAAAAAGTTACTCTATCTCCTAAGAATGATGCGCCACACATTTATTCTTCTTTTTGTGTGAATGTGATGTCTAGAAGTGACTCGCACAACATCAAACAATCCTGCTAGATAAAAGTTTTTCACATAAGCAGGTTTTTCTAAGACTTTATTTAGCAAGTTGTAGAAACCAGATTTCGTCAGGGTCATTTCTTTCAATAGTCCCAAATATCCAAGATTAAAAAGTTAATGGCCACCCTGGTCGAGAGTGATCTTTTTAGGAAGACTAGACATTTTCAGGATCTTTTAAGTTATACCTAGATGGCCGCATGTGCATGTAACAGAAAAAGTGCTATTTGATCCCTAATTTCGGATATACAAGACGAATATTTAAGAGAAAAATTATTTTTTAATATTTTTTGTCAAATTATGAAAATCCATTTTTGCAGATGAAATCACGATCAAATTTCTCAATTTTAAGAAATTTTTGAGAAATTTTTGTAATATTTAGTAAATTAACTATTGTATATTTTTACTGGCACCTATGTAGTATTTATATCAATACGCACTCCGAAAAAATAAAAATATTCAAGGAAAACTTCATATTAGCATTTTTTGTCACAAGGCATCAAGTTGGCGATTTTGCTAATTATTTTTTAATATCTCCTTGTTTCGTGAGTATTTTGCTCACGAATTTTCCTATAAAGACTTATTTTGGATTTCAAATTTTCATATCTACTATTTTTTAAATTAATATTTCAAATATTTAATTTATTTTATATAAGTTTCAATATATTTTTTAAAATTTTCTTGGTTCTAAAACATGAGCCTTCCTTTATCTGTAAAATTTTTGATGAAATTTTCTCGAGTTTTGGACTTCAAAATTCTTAAAATATTTCCATTTAACCACCATTAAAACAATTTTTCAAAATTCATCTTATTTTATCAGTTTTGCATTTTATAGAATTTTTTTTGTTTCTAAAATGTAGAGTTTTCTACTTTGTAATTTTTTTAGCAGAATTTTTTCGAGTTTATAATTTTTAAAATTCTTCAAATATTATTATTTAATTCATATTAAATTGGTTTTTTAAAATTTATTTTATTTTATGAGTTTCACATTTTTTTCATTATTTTTTTATTTTTAAGATACAGAGTTTTTTGCTCTATTAATTCTTTTGATAAGATTTTTTTTCGAGTTTATAATTTTTAAAATTCTTCAAATATTATTCTAAATTCATATTAAATCAGATTTGAAAATTTTAATTTATTTTATGAGTTTTGCATTTTTTTTACAAATAACAATTTTTTATAAGGGTTTTTCTCGTCAAATTTTATGTGTTTAGAATTTTAATTTTTCCCTTCTTGAAAATTAAAATTGATTTTGTTATTGGATTAAACTAGATTTATCATATGAAATTTTGTTTCAAATACATAATCTTTTATTTTTACAATTCAGTCTTTCAAATTAATTTTTATGATTTAATTTTACATATTATATAAATATCTCCCAAAAGTTATCTAGAGCTTGATGATGTCATAGATGATGCAAGCCATAAAATTAAAATTTTAATTAACTTAAATCAAATCAAATTAAAAAGTAATAATTACAAAATCAAAAAAAATAAAAAAAAAAAACTATAGGAAATTCCTAGAACTTTTTCGGTCAATGGCTGTTTACTTTAGCCCTTGGCAATCCTTCCCTCATAAATAAAGGAAGGTTAATTTCAAATGGAGCTTTGGTCACATATATAAGCAAACACTAAGAAAAAATAGTAAAAAATAAGAATCTCATAATTTCTAAGGCTTTTTAAGGTAGACTACTCACCAAATGTTTCATTTTTATTAATTTCACTCTTGATTCTTCATTTTTTGAGTCAAAATCATGTTAAAGGTCATGGATCTCTATCCATGTTAAAAGGCTAAACATGTTGACAATGAACAATATCTATATTTTTGTTGTTATATTTAATTTTTTGGTTAAAGCTTGATTTTTTTGCATGAAATATTGTTGTTGTTGATGCGGTATTAATTTTATATATACGTTTATGTTTATATTGTTTTTCTTGATATTTCCATGTTAATATGTTGATAAATATATTTATATGTTTTTTATGATTTTATTTTTGTATCTAAGCTTGATGATATTTATTCATGGTTATTTTCATGATCTTGTGATGGAAAACATTAATGAAAGTTTGTTTTTCACCTTGGTGGAATTTAATAGGAAATTTTGGTGATGTTTTTATGCTTATTTTTGTGATGATTTTATGTTTTTTAATTATTTTGTAATATCAAGAAATATAGGGACTAAATTGTAAAAAACCTAAAAAAATTTTAGGCTATTCTTTCTTTGGCCAAAACTCCTTAGCACCAGGGAAGGAGTGTTTCATGCACTTTTAAATATGTTTTAGGTATTTTTCACATTTCAGGGACCTAAAGGCAACTTTTCAAGTCCAAAAGTGTTTGGCCAAATCTTCATGAGTATGTTTGTTGTGTTTCCCATGTTGATTTTCATATGCTTAATGATGCTTTGGACTATTTTTCTATGCAGGGATCAAACTATAAAATTAGAAAAGTTTAAGGACTAGTTTGCAAAAAGTTGAAATTTTTTATTTCAAGGCAAGGGAGTTTAGCCGAATCTTCATGAGCATGTTTGATGTGTTTTGCTTGTTGATTTTCATATGTTTGATGATGTTTTATGGTGTTTCTCATGTAGGGATCAAATTGTAAAATTAGAAAATTTAGGCATTATATGTCAAATGTTTGCATTTTAGGGGCAAAATGGTCTTGTTGTCATGATGAAATATTTCTATCATTCCTCTGGTCTTTCGAAGGGGTGTAGAAATTATTAAAACATTTTGTACATTTCTAGTTTTCCATTAGTATACTAAAAGTAATTTTAAAAAGTTTTAAGGTTTAATTGTAATTATGGCATTTTAAGTCAATTCTAGTATTTTAATTTCATTAATTTGGGTAAAATAATTATTTCTTATCATACTAGTGTCCATTAGGGTATCAACATACTTTTACATCAAAGGTATACCTTAGCGGCATTTTAGTAATTTTTTAAAAAAACTAAGTTCTAGGTAATCACTGGGATGCTTTTATATCGAAGGTATATATTTAGGATAGATTCATCATTTCATGATCATTTTAGTGTCCATTAGGGTACCGGGATACTTTTACGTCAGAGGTATACCTTAGGACATTTTGGTAATTTTCTCAAAATCCAGTCCGATATAGTCATAGGGATGCTTTTATGCCAAAGGCACATATTTAGGATAGGTTCACCCTTTTTACAATTATTTTTGAGTCTTTTAGGATTACCATGAGACTTTCATGTCAAAAGTATGTCCCAAGGATATTTTGATAATTTTATATTAGAACCCAGTCCTATATGATTATTAGGATACTTTTATATTAGAAGTACGCATTAAAAAAAGGTTTGTCATGTTAAACCATTTTCGGGTCTTAGGATACCTTGTTAATATTTTTAATAAAATCAGATTTAAAAAAAAAAATTATTGAGGCGATGTCTCTGAGTTAAAATAGTATATAAAATTTCTCTTTGTATATAAGAGAAATTTTATGGATTATTTTAATAACAAGATATCCTTTTCAAATAAAAATTGAGATTTTTTAATTTTTGCAAAAATAAAACCTTTTGTATTCCACCGGTTTTCCAACGGGGTACAAAAGATATTTTGATTTTTAAAAAACACTTTGTATTCACTGGCCTTTCAGCGAGGTATGAAAGAGAATAATAAAAAATTTTCATGTTCTTTTGGTTCTCTGAAAGAGTATGAAAGATATTTTGATTTTTAAAAAATATTAAAAATCCAACTTTCTCAAATAAAAATTCTATTTAATAAAATTTATAAAATAATAATCAAATATTAAATATTGAGACCAAATAAAAGTCAAATTTTAAACTAACATATGATTAATAAGATACAGATCTTAGGGCATCACAAGATGTTCAATCCTTACTTGTGATTGTAACCATCTCTTAGACCTTTTCAAGTGATCTCTAGTGTGAGCATAGATCTCAGATTTTATTTTTATTGGTTTCGTAACCCTTGGAATGCGAACTCCGGTAGGTGTCCAATAAGATTGGTGGCGGCTCCAAAATAAATGGTCGTTTAGTAACAACTATTTAGGGTTAAGTCTAGTGAGTGATTTATCTCGATAATTCAGTCTCTAGACATGAAAAATAAAGAATAATAATAACAATGATATGGGCCCCAAATAAAGGAAAATAATGATATACGGATATATATATAAGAAAAATGGGTACACTTGTCATTTTAAGTCGGGCTAGTCAGGATTCGTATGCAGGCCATATTAAACTTTAATAGGTTGTGAATTCGAGCCACACCTAGCTACCAAAAATGAAAATTCTTCACATTTGAATTTGAATTTCAAAATAGAGTTAGCTGGAATATATTTTCTACAGCTCAATCGCGCTTCAGAACCAACTTTTTGCTAAGAATAACCAATAGTAGGAGTTGGATCAAAAGCAATTTCATTTTTTTGCACTTACTCTCAAAAATGGCCTTCTCCTCCTCCTTTAATAATTTGATTAAACCAACCCTTTGGAACAAGAGCACATGATCTCTACCCATATAGATATGGATCTTTTTACCAAAAAAAAAAAGGGCTAAAGAAACATTATCAAAAACAATATCTTTTCTCATTTGCATAGGAACACAAGTAGCTTGAGAAGGTTGTCCATAATTAATCTTGGTCATAGCGTAAAATAAGTACAAAGTCAACAACAATAGATTCAAATAAATATTTATTCATATGCATAAAAATATATCTTGTATTTTTTTAAAATGTTGAGTTAGCTTTTAAAAAAAGTGAATTCAATATCACATTTTTTTTTCATGTAAAACTAAACGATTGTACCCTAATTTTTAAGACATAATATCGGCATTGAAACCGAATCATTTACTTATTAATTTCTAAGCAATCTTTTCTAATACATGATATATATTTTTAATTCATATAATTTTAGCACTTTTTTACTTTACGTGATGCTCATAATTTTTTGGGGATAGTGTTTAGTACAACTTGTACAACACATTCCTACATGTAAGATAAGACATCCTGGAACTACTTTGTATGATGCGAAGCCTTGGTGCAAAATTCTTTATAAATTAGTGTTGCACAAAACATCTTGAACAACACAACTATTTTAAAGAACAGTTACTGTTCAAAATAGTTCTTATTTTGTTCTAAATAAGATTCATAACATCTCCTATTCAAAACAGCTCTTATTTCAAATAACTCTTACTCAGAACAACTCCTTCATTGAACAACATTCTCATGAAAAAGACACTTCCATCGAAAAGTATTCTACAAAAGATGTTGTACCTTATACTACTTTACTGAAGCAAAAGAAATGAAAATAACTTCAAAATATGGCACAGTTCTTAAGTTAATTTCACTATTAGGATGTTCAGCAGAGCTTGGCTTGATGGATTAGACCTTTTTTTTTGAAGTATAAATGCTTCTCCCTTTATTTGAGTACAAGAGGTGAACTCTTGTTAATTGCTAGCCATTACCAATAAACTCTCAACGTTAATACTTTAATAACTTATAACTTTTCATTATAATTATTAAATATACAAACATAGTAATTCCTACTCTAGGAATACAAGTATTATAACTCTTATTCTGAGCCCTATAAATAAGAAATCTCTTAAGCTTTTGAAGGACCTCTAGTATTTTTGTTAGATTTCTTACTTCCAAGCTCTTTTTACAACTCTCCATTTTCTAATTCTCTTTTTAGTCATACTTAGCCTTTCATCACCATCATCAATTGCCTTCACCTTATCAACCATCACCTGACCTTGCACTCAATGTTTTAGGGTCTGCTTCAATCTCCCTCTTCGTCATCTCCTTTCAAGATTCCGTCCACTTGTTTACAATGCTTCCTCTCACTACAAAAGAACGCTCTACAGTTACCTTCAATTCACATTAATTTTTTTCCTTGTTTCATGTTCTACTTTTTATGATGAGAATGATAAACTGCAATGTGGTGATCATAAAAATACAAACATTTAAGACAATCAACAAATCAGGAACCCTAATGTTAAAAACAAAAAAAAAGTCAAGAAGAACTGAGAATTGACAAACGGATTAAATTTCATTGAATTTAGTTTTCGTCCATGGCGGAGTAAAATCGTACCATTCTGTGCAACAATGCTATTAAAACAGAATGAAAACACAGCCAAATCTTCAACTTCCAAGGATTCAAGTACTTAGGAGCTTGGGTCAAAAGCAGACATTGGACAATGATTTCACTTTGAACCTCAATAAAAGCAATGGAAACTGAAAAACACTAAAAGTTTAAATACAATAAAAATATATAAATAAATGAGATTCTTTTGCCATACCACATTAATAGAAAAATATTACAGGGCTTTTTCTCAAAAGTTTTTAGTAATGTGACAGCAACAGGAAGTACAGAGTTATTTTCCAGAATTCTACCTGTAACTATTGCTTAAAGATCTTACTTGCCATTTCAGTCAAGAAAGGACAAGATCAAACAAAAGGGCCTCAACTTGATGAACATTTGCAAGTTTGAACTGACAAAATTGCTAATAAAACGGAAATTAGATATCAAAAACAAAGTTGCAAAAGAACTGGTTTCGAAATAAACACGACAAGACTAGCAGGACTTAAGCTATGCCATCACTATTTCTGCTATCACAACTACTGGCAGAGCTGCTCAACGGCTGTCACAATCTGGGCAGGCTGAACTACAGTCCATTCCTCCAATGTTCCAGCATATGGTGTAGGCACATCCTGTGAAGATAAGCAGATAATTGGAGCATCCAAATAATCATGGAAATTCTCAGTGATGGCAGCAGTCAAGCTAGCACCAATACCACCAGTCCGCATGCACTCCTCCACAATAAGAACACGATGTGTCTTCTTAACTGAGTTACCAATTGTGTAAAGATCAAATGGTTTCAAAGACCTAATATCAATTACTTCAGGATCATAACCCTTGTTCACCAAAGTTTTTGCTGCCTGCATCACATGATACCTCATCCTAGAGTAGGTTAGAATAGTAACATGTTCTCCGGGCCTTACCATCTCAGCTTCCTCAAGATTACAGACATAATCCTCATCTGGGATTCTCTCCTTGAGGTTGTAAAGCAAAACATGCTCAAAAAGTATAACAGGGTTCTCGCTTCTGATTGCAGCCTTCATTAAGCCCTTTGCATTGTAAGGGGTTGAGCATGCAACCATTTGGATTCCAGGTATTGACTGAAAATAGGACTCCAGGCGTTGAGAGTGCTCAGCACCCAGCTGACGTCCAACACCACCAGGTCCACGAATGACTATTGGTATAGTAAACTGGCCACCAGATGTATAATGAAGCATACCACAGTTGTTGGAGATCTGATTAAAAGCAAGGAGGAGAAATCCCATGTTCATACCCTCAACAACTGGTCTCAGACCAGTCATAGCAGCTCCAATTCCCATGCCAGTGAAGGAGTTCTCAGCAATAGGGGTGTCAAGAACCCTAAGGTCCCCAAACTTCGTAGCGAGTCCTTTGGTCACTTTGTATGAACCTCCATAGTGACCCACATCTTCACCCATGACACATACACGGGGATCCCTCTCCATTTCTTCTTCCAAGCCCTCTCGTAGAGCTTCAAAAAGTAAAAGCTCATGCCTGGGATACAATATAGATCTAGTTAAATATATATCCAACTTGATAGGGCAAACATTCGCCATAAAATAACAAAACAAAAGACATGATTGTGATAACAAGTATGAATGTACATAACTACGTTGCAACAAACAAAAACAGAGACATATATACATACCAGTGTTGTAAAGGCATGTGCCTAGGCACGACTTGCGCCTTAGTGATATACAACAAAAGCACCTCAGACCCTTTTAGGCGAGCTGCATTTGACCAGGCGCACGCCTAGTGTGCCTAGGCATGCTTTTTTGTAAAGCAATAGGCATTAAAAAAAGCCTGCTGATTGAAGTTCTCTTTAATTTCTTTTATTTTTAACTGTTTATTAGATGTACTTTTATGAGTAAAAAAGGGGATAGTATCAAAACTCTCTACTTCTCAATATTTGAATATTCAACAACAAACACGGGACATAAGGAAATAATGCATATTGGCCAACAAAAAAAAAAATGTATGCTTTGTAGATAAACTAGACCACTCCTTTAGAGTTCATTAACATAATTATTTATATTAAGCTTATTTTACGTGTGTGTATATACACACACACACAAACACATACAAAAAACACACACATATACATATTACACCTTACTTCACTCAGGCGAGTACTTTTTTTCGCCTTGCACTTGAGGCAATATAAAGGTTCTAGTGCCTAGAATGCACCTTGCGCCCTTGACAACACTTATACATAAATGCATGCATACATCCAAGACTCGAGTGACACCCTTTTCATTCAACATTCGACGCACATGCCCAAAACATCCAGTTGATGAAGTAGACAGACTGAGATGACTCAGTCATTGCACTAAAAGTTGCAAGATTTCAACAGAAAAGAAAAATGCTCATCAAAACAAAGGAACAGACTGAAAAATATTAAGCCAAATACATCATAGTGGTACGACAAAATAAATTCATTTGTGAAAGACTAAACTGATATTAGAGAGAGGCGAAAGCTGAATGATATCAAATGCATGAACCTTACGCCATAGTATGAGGCTAAAGACTTGGTTAGGGATGCATCTCAAACAAGAAATTTTATGATTAAACATGACAAAAGCAATATTCGAGTCAAAGCCTGATAATGGATAAATCTGATTAGAAAACCCAAAATATATTAAATTCTAAAATAAAACAAGAACAACGAAAACAAAAATTGATGCCAGCTTCGAGTTATGCCATTAGGCAAAAGGGTAAGACAAAATTGAGCAAATCCATGCCAATAATATAGTACTAAAATCACATCTTTCTTATTTCCACGAGACATTAATGCACTTAACATCTCGCCTTTTTTACTTTCTTAAAACTCATTGTTAACAGAACTTGAGCAATTGACTACAATGTAATACTAATCCAAAAGTTAACTCTAAAATCGAAAATAAAAGAATTACCCTGGTTTCGAAGCTGACGAAGCCGCAGAGCTATCAACTTTGGTCTAAAACAGAAAAATAAAAAATACAATTAAATTTAGTAACACGATAAAAAAAATCAAACTTTAGAATCCAAAACCTAAAAAAAAAGAAAGATAAAGAAAAAGAAAAAGAGAATCATTACTGCCACTGCATTGGTAATCAATTGTCGAGCCCTTCGACCTTTAGGATTCAAATCCAAGTTCACGCTTCCATCAGATCTGACCACTAGATCGCTCCGCGCTTTCCTCACTGAGCCAAATCAATACTCAAAAATAAAATTTTTATCAAAAAAATTAATGAAATAAATGAAAATCGTAGAAAAATTTAAGAGGAACGAACCGGAGAAGGATCTAGGAAGAGAGAAAAGGAATTTCTTGGAATCGAAAGAATTTGACAGTGATGATGATAAAGCTGCAACCGCTCCAACTCCTTGGAAAATGGCAGCCATTGGATTTGCACCGGCGAAAGTAATAAATAAATAAATAAATAAATAAATCTAATTTCGAAGAAATGGAAATGAATTAAGAAGAAGAATAGAGAAGGAAGATTGAAATTTAAATATACGAGAAACGAAAATAAAATCGGCGGAGAAATTGAGGGTTTTTTTTTAAAATTTTATTTATTTATTCTTGTTTAAATTCGGCGATTTATTTAAACTGCCGAAAAAGAGCGAGCAAGCGAGCGACCACATATTAAAAGGGCTTTGTTTTCATCGATGACTCTTTACTTTAGGTTGTAGTGCTCAACGGTAATGCTTTGAGAATAACGAATGGGTTGCGGACACGTGTGAAATGAAATGAAGGTGAGATATCGGGATTGCCTCGTTCGGGTTAGATGGAGAGGTTTGATTGGATGAAAATGAGAGTGCAAATATAGGAGAAGTGGGTGTTTCTGGCTGATCTGAATCGTTGGTGATCCACCAAGACCAACCAACAGAACCTAACCAGCGGCTCCTTAATGGTTGGAATCGGATTTGTGGCAGGGGCAGTGATCTGGTGCTCCTCGGCTTACATCTTCTAAGTACAAAATTCAGGATTGATTAATCTCGGTACTTTTCCATTAAGAAAAATAAATTTGATTTGTCTTTTAAAACCAGGGTCGCGTATGAATTCTTATTACTTTATAAATTTATTATAGTATATTTTATAAATAAATAAAAT
>JBBYHK010000019.1:1098575-1115918 GCA_038382065.1 Adansonia grandidieri | reverse complement strand
GGTTCCCAAAAGAAACATACATAAGATAGATTTGTCCATTAGCTAAGGGTTGGACATGGATTTAGCAAGTTGGACTATTCCAAAATAGCTTCATCCGAATTATTGTTTAATATTAAAATTTTTTAATTTAAATTTAATTATAAAAATATATAAATATTAATATAAAAATAATAAAATAAATTATTAAACCAATTCAATTTTAGTATAGGCAAAAAGATATATATATATACCCACCCTTAAGAACTTTCCTGGACACTGGCCAGTCACGTAGTAAATAGCAAATGCTAGATATTCTATTTGAGTAAGGAAGAACAACAACAATAAATCAAATTACTTGAATCACGAACCGTTCATTTAATATATATCCAAAACATCAGAACCGTTAATTTCACACAATTACATTAAAACGTACCTACAAATGTACGATACACTCTTTAATTTTTCTTTCAACCTTTGTCACCCAAAACCCAGCTTAAAACTCAACCAATTATCCATCGTCTCTCATTTGTTCAATCTTTCAAGCAAAACCATAGGCCACAACGGAAATCTCAATCAAATTTACCCCCTTCTGCTTCGTTGTTGATCGATATTTTCTTTTCAGATCGTCTCGATCTTTCGTGAAACTTTATTCATCGTTCATATCATCAAAAGAAAAAAAAAAATGGCGGCTGCAGATATCGTTGTGATTTTGGATTTTGATAAAACGATTATCGATTGCGATAGCGATAACTGGGTGTTTGATGAATTGGGTTTTACAGAGTTGTTCAATCAACTCCTTCCATCCATGCCTTGGAACTCTCCTATGGTTAGTTACTCTTAACTATTTTTTTATTTCACGTTGCACGCATGTTCTCATTAATTGCCTTCTTTGTTATTTTTCCATTATTTTCCGAATGCAATTAAGAACTATGACTTAATCGTTGCTATTTTCGATGTACAAAAAAAGTCACAGGATCGAATGATGAAAGAACTTCATTCACAAGGAACTAAAATTGAGGACATTGTAGCTGTTCTGAAAAGAACTCCGATACATCCCCGAATCATCCAAGCCATTTAATCCGCTCATGCCTTAGGGTATTGTTTTTCGTGTGTCTTTACTTATTATTATTATTATTCTTATTATCTGGTTTTCTTGCCAGAAAAATAGTCATAGGTTTTTGGGGCAATGGCATTATTAATTTTCAGGAGTGATTTGAAGATTGTAAGCGACGCAAACGTGTTCTTCATCGACACAATATTGAAGCATCATAGGTTGAAGGAATGCTTTTCAGAGATCAATGCAAACCCAGCATTCGTAGCTGAAGAAGGCAGGCTAAGGATCCTCCCCCACCCTGATTTCACTAAATGTCCTCATGGATGTCATCATCCCTGCCCTCCAAATATGTGCAAGGTATATATATCATTTTTTAACTTTATAATCAAAATCGAAAACCACAATGAACCATGCATGCGTCAAATGTGATTTTTTTTTTTTTTAACTGCATGCATCAAATATGCTTGGGGTTTTAATTACACATTTTGTTGTGGATCGTGACCAATCACATAATTTCTGGGAAATTTTAAGTACACGTTTATGAATCCGAAGCATGATTAGGTGTAAAATATATACAAAATGTGACTTATTTTATCATCTTTCTTCCTATCTAATCAGCTATTGCTTTAACTCTTTCTTAGTAAGTAGTCGTTGTTGAAAGGATCCTAGCTTCAATGTCCACGAAGGAGATGAACAAAACAATAATTTACCTGGGTGATGGGCTTGGTGATTCCTGTCCAAGTTTGAAGCTTGGAGATGCTGTCTGTGTAATGCCAAGGAAGAATTTCCCAGTTTGGGATCTGATTTGCCAAAACAGGAGTCAAGTAAAGGCACAAGTATGCGAATGAAGCAATGGAGAAGAGTTTGAGCAAGTGTTACTTCACCTTATTACCAAGATTTCCATTGAGAAAAACAACACTATTAGTACTGCCATTAATACTTCTCAGCTGCATTCATTCGACTGCAAACTAGCAGACAGTTCCAGGCTCCACCCATCAAGCCTCTTGGCAATTTAACGTCTTTTAACTTTGGAGAATATGTCAGTAATCCGTAGTTTTCTTTGTACTGCAACACTGAACAATTGAACAGCATTCTTAAACATTTAAAGCATATAGATTAATATCAGAAATTGGAGCATATATGTAGATGCTGAAGTAGTGACTATTTATTTGTTATAATCCAATCAGATTCAGCAATCATTGTTCTAGATATCAAAAAACCTTTGAATAACATGCAAAATGTATTGATTTGCAGTCCTCTTTATAACCCTTACTCTCTTTTGAATGAACTGGTTTAATTTGTCAATCCTCATAATATTCTTTACTTGGAAGGTCGAAAAAGATTTGGAAAAGCTGTTGGGATATGCATATAATTTCAACTTTTTCTCCATCTTGTTCATGGCCAATAATGACCATGAGATGTAACACTGTTAGAATCTATCTTTCTCAAGAAAGTTCCAAGCATTGGGTTAACTTGATCAATTTATTCAATTTTCACATCACTTACAAGTTCTTGAACAAAGCTCAAAAGGGTGAAAAATAATCCCACTATCAGTATTTTTCTGGTTATATATATACACACACACACACACACACACGTATACTTGAATGAGCGACTCCTTCGCTCATTACTGAGTTATGAATTGATATCAGTGTTTTCGTTGCATCATCCAGACCTTGTCAGAATGTTGACAAATCCCAAGCAGTATAGTGACTTCAAGCTCCCCGCAGGTACCAAACATGCAGATTATATATAATTGTCCGGATGTTTTCCTAAGACCTGCTCTTTCTTGCTTTGATGCCTTGTTTTTCTTAAAATAAATAGGGATATAATCCTCTAAAGACCCTCCAAATATATGAAAAACTTAGAAAAATAACATATTATCATGTCAAACATATGCCCACATCCAATAGTCACACCTAGTCTGTGTAACATAGACCCCGCTAGATGTTTTCCAGTGAAAATTTTCAGGAAGTGATCATTTTCCGCAGTTCAAAAACCAACCAACATCTCTTATACATGCTCCTACATATATCAAACTTGTCAATTAAGTCGACAGAAAGTTTCTGTCTGAATCAAGCTAGTAAACTTCTAATTCATTTTCTTTTCATAGTCAAATTACTAGTAATATTTTAACAAAATCTATATTGCATTTCCAAAAAAAAAAAAAAAATGAAGAAAAACTTCCTGTTTTGAGACATAGCATTAATTGATTTGTTTTTAGTTTCTTTCTTGCATCTGCTCACGCCAGTCATATATATGAGCTCAAAAGCACCATTTCATTGAATGAGGACTGAAACGCAAAGCTTTCTTATTTATCACCTCTTTTATTTGTGCTTCATAGTATTCATTGGATCCCTATATTTGCTTATAGTCATTTTTCTATGCATATATAATGCAAGAGTCATGTAGAAATTTGCTTCTAGCAAGTAGTGGTACACATGTATGTAGCATGTAGTCCTTTTTCATGTGATGATATTATAATAATGAAAGATTACTATAATTTCTTGAGAAAGATTTCGTTGAACATTACTGACACCCCAAGGCAGCATTTGTTCTGATCTTTGTTAACTGCTAAAATTTTGATAGGAATTTCTTCTCCTGCAACTTGACCAATATTCAGCTACTAGCTTAGAAAAGGAAGAGTTTGTCTCCATAAGTTTTGAGGGCTCATCATACTCCAGCAATTTACCTGCAGATAATCAAGAAATATTTGGATACCTAAGTTAATTTATCAAAAGCCAAGTGACTCTAGTCTACCACAACTTTGATGAAAATAATGTTGCAGTGATGTGATTATTACAGGGATCCGGTTGATTCTATATTACTCGACTTTAAGGGTGAGTTTCTCACATGAGCATGACATTAGAAGTAGAAACCAAGAGCTTACCATTGGAGAGGACCATGACCATTTCACTGTCTAAAACAGTTGGAACCCTATGAGCTACTGTTATCACCGTGCAATTTGTGAACTCTTGTCGGATAATTCTTTGCAGAATGGCATCTGTTGCAGAATCTATTGAAGCAGTGGCTTCATCTAGGACCAGAATTCGATTTCTTTTCAAGAGAACTCTTCCGAGGCAAAACAGTTGTCGTTGCCCCACACTCCAATTCTCACCTTCATCGCTCACTGTCAATCCAACAACAATAATAAATTATCATAAAGGCATTTAATAATACAAGAGACTAGTCACTAAATTTCAACTCACCAGACGAATCTAGCTTGTTTGGCAGGCCACTGATTGTTGCCTTAAGTTGACACTTCTCCAACGCCTGCACAAGAACAAAAGGTAAATAAGAAAGGAAATAAAGCTAATTTTGAAGTTTGAAACCTTTTGATGTTTTAAAGTTATCAGTTGGCTCACCCTCCATATTTCATCATCTGAATAGAGGCTTAGGGGGTCTAAGTTAGTTCGAATACTGCCCCTAAATAGAGTTGGCTCTTGGGGAATGATGCTAAGCTTCATTCTTAGATCTTTCAGTCCCACAGAGCATATGTCAAGTCCATCTATAAGAATTTTCCCACTGCCTGGCTCTACTAGGCGAAACAACGCACTTATGAGTGTAGTTTTGCCACTTCCTGTCCGTCCAACAACTCCTACTCTCATCCCTTCTTGGAAAGTGCATGAGATTCCTTTGAGAACTAATGGAGCATTCGGATGATATCTTATCTAAAACAAAGCATCCAAGTGAATAATATCTAGGCATAATTAGTAAGTGTGAAGGCATATAAGAAAGTAAGTTCATCATATTCCAGCATCCTATAGCAAATCTCTAGTTTAGGTTCCTTACCTTCAGTTCTTGCAATTCGATCCTGCCCTTAAGGGGCCAAAAAGACGGTGGTCTATTGTCTTCTATAATTGCTGGAGGTTCGGCAGGTATGATCATGAACTGGTTTATCCGTTCAACCGAAATTATGTAGTTTGACAAATTGCAATACCAACGAGAAGCGAAAATTTGTGTCGATGTTAATGATAAAGCATAAGAAAGAGAGAGTCCCACAAGCCCTGTAGATCAAAAAGTTTTCGATATTACCTGGAGAAAAATGCCAGATTGTTGAATAGAAGAAATGATATTACCTGGGGTAACTTGGTTTTTTGGAAGCAGAAGAAGGAAAAATGCAGCAGTGAATAGAGTAAGGTTTTGAAGTGTCTCGATCCTTAGAACTAGCCATTCCATGGCTGCATTAGAAAGAAAGAAAAGTGCAGCATCCGTGTCGACGAGCTGTAGGTAATTTTTAAAGAACCTATCCACCATGTTAAAAGCTCTTATAGTAACCACTCCAAGTGATGTCTCAGCTGCATAATTCGTAACGGGAGCTTTTGTCGTTCCATTTATTCTTATTAATTCTCTTGCAGAGGACATATAATACCCCTGCAGTTTGATGAAAGGAGATATTAGCTCTTTCACCTCAACAGCAAAATAGATTGAGCAAATGAAGTGAAAAATGGATCCACCTGAATGCAGTTTACTGCTACCATAGCAAGAATGGCAACGATGAGGACTTGCCATGTAACGAAGGCCATGATTCCTATTGTTGCTATGAGCTCAGTACCGGCAGCTGCTCCGAAGATAGTGGCAAATGGTATGTCAAAATCGAGAATACTCATATCTGATGAAGCCTGCAAGAGTTTATATAAACGAACGTTAGTATATTGGCAAAAGACTCAGAGGGTACATCAAAACATTATGTGATTCTATCTTACTCGGATCAGGATCCTCCCAACGGGAGTTGAATCAAAGAAAAGCATCGGAGCTTTGAAAATGGCATCAGTGAAATGAGAGAAGAAAGCTTTAGAAGCTTTTAATCCTAGATGAGCAGCAAAATAAGACCTATAATATGAACAAACGGCAGTAAGCATTGCAATTCCAGTGTAAACTCCTATCAATATGCTGTTGGTCATGCTAGGAATTTGAATGGCAAATGCCAGCCAATAGGTAGAAGCGGCTTGAAGAATGACAAAGGTAGACTGAGCCAATAGACTTAAAGATAGAGGAAGAGATCCTTTTGAGACTGAAACATAATCCAGGAATGGCTTCCATCCAACATCGCCTATCTCCTTTTCTTCGTCTTGTGTTAATTGTGTTCCGGGCAGACCCTTCTCGGAGATCTCCTCCTCACTTTTCTGTTTGGTTGGATAAGATCCATCTGACATCTCTGGTCCAACAAAAGCTAGCCCTTGAGATTCTCCTCGACTTTCACCATTCAAAGAACCCAATACTGTTATGGCGTCTCTATGAGCATTCACAAGTTGCTCAAATGCTGTTCCAGCCATTAATAGCTCTCCATAGCTTCCTGATTGAGTAATTTTTCCACCCTCCATAACCTAAGCAGAGATCATATCAACTTTATGACAAACCAGAAAAACAAACAGACACATGAAGAACAAAAAACACAAGTTCGAACTTCGCATTTACCAGAATTCTATCAACTTCCGAAAGAAACTCCACTTGATGAGTCACCAGGATGACAGTTTTCTTCTTTAAAGCATTCATGACACAATCCTGCAATCATAAAATTTAACTTGATCATGCTGCGAAGAAAATAGATTATTGCATTATACCCCACAGTTCCGTACTCGGTGAAGAAGCTTGAAGTTGTTTTTCTCACATTGAACAAAACAGCAGCTGTTTGTGCATCTACAGCACTGAAAGGGTCATCAAGAAGATAGATATCGGCGTCATTGTAGACAGCTCGAGCAAGTTGAATCCTCTGCCTCTGTCCTCCACTCATGTTAATCCCTCTCTGACCAATTTCAGTAAGATCACCATGGTCAAAACTATTGATATCTTTATCCAAAGCACAAGCTTTAATGGCCTTCTCATATTTGTCCGGATCCATTGGCTTTCCATAGAGTATGTTGTCACGAACTGTCCCACTTTGTATCCAAGAAGTTTGAGAGACATAGGCAATAGATCCGAACACATTAACCTATATGCAAGCAGTCGGGGAAAAGAACTAAAATCAGTGACAATAAAACATAATGCTTACTAATGTGCCAGTTGAATATTTGTAACTCACAGCTCCTGAAAGTTTTGGTATCTCTCCTAGCACTGCATACAAGATGGAGGACTTTCCAGCCCCAACTGGTCCACAAACAGCCACCTTCAGCCCTTTTTTAATTTCCAAGTCCACATTTCTAAGGGTTGGAGTCGTTTTTTCTGGATCCCAACTGAAATTTCCTGCTTGTACATTCACACTAATGTCAGAATTCCAGAGGGGAATTTTCCTCGTTTCATCATTCTTGAGCTCATCGTCAAGCAGAAAGTTATTGATTCGATCGAAAGAAACTTTGACTTGTATAAGAATTGAAAGTGCCTCTGGCAACGTTCTAACAGGTTCCGCCATGATTCTTAGTGTTGCTAGAACTGTAAAGATGGTTCCAGCATTCAATGGGGCACTCCCAAATAGAGCACATCCCATGAAGACAACTGAAGAAACTATGGTTGGAGACATCCAATACAAGGCAGTACCATAAGGCCTCAAAAGTTGTTGTTTAGCAAGCCATTCGAACTCATTTCTGCGTTTGGATTTGATAATGCTCTTGAATTTCTCCTCCCAGGATTGCAACTTGATGATCTTCATGCTATTTAAGATCTCAGAAGTGGCTCTTAGTCTCTCATCTTGGGCCATCATAAATTCAGACTGACATTTTTGTAGTATCTTTGCAATTGGCATGTTAAAGAATCCACAAATGAGAAGAGGGACTAAACCGGGTATGGCACCGGCACCAACAACCGAGAAAAGTACTGCGGTAGACATCAAAAGCTGCAATACCAGACTCCAAGCCGAATGAAACCACCACAGAAATTCTCCCATTCTATAGGCATCTATTGATATGTAATTTACAATCTCCCCAGTTGAATGTCTTCTCCTTCCCAAACTCGAAAGCTTCAGCTGCTTCTTATAGATTGCAACCATTAATGCTGATCTCATCCTCATTCCTGACCTCCTTGAAGCAAAATACCAATGCCTTTGTGACAATGACTCGACAACTTTGGAAACAACTAGGTATCCTAGTAAAATAAGACCTTCCTTTATATTTTCTTCTTCCTGATTTGAATAATCCACAAAAGCATAGAGCAATAAAGGAAGAGCTACTACGGAAATTGTCCGAAGAACTGCACAAACTGCTATAAAAATGCTTTCCTTGAAGTAGACTTTTGTTATGGCCCTAAGAACCAAGTTTCTCCGATTGCTTGAGCTTTGATCTCCCAAAAGGGATTCCCATGCATTAGCAAACTTTCGGTAGGCCAAATCAGATTCGTCTTCAGTACTAACAGGAGGGATGTCTTCAAGGGCTAAAGGTCTCTCATAACCCAAAGAAAGCAAAGGATTCATCCAAGAAAATGACAATTTGCTAAGAAAACTACCCTGACAAAGTTCCTTTCGTTTTTTCTCTTCCTTTTCCTCTATTAGAGGTTCCAATAAACTATCATCTTCACGTTTTTTTGCCAAATTAATGAAGTTTCTGAGAGCAACAAATAGCAGCAAGATGTTCACAAGCCATGGAAAGATGTCAAAAATTTTGATGCTACGTGTTATAAGCAGAACCTCGATATGCAAAGCCGAAACCATTAAAGTGAATGATACCCACCAAGCAGAGATGAGAATTTGTGTCCATTTTGACATTTGAACAAGCAATGAAACTGCTAAGCAGATCCAAATGAATCCTCTGACAAGCTCAACCAACGAGCTCAAGTTATTGAATCCACCATTTTTTGCTATTAGATCCCAAAAACCAACACCAAGATACAGAATGCTAATAACAACACAACAGATCGAGACAGTAAGGGAGATCCAGTCCCTTCTGTTAGCAACACCGCGTCGATGTTTCTTAACCAAACCTACAAGCAGCAGAAGTATACAGAAAACAAAGAGGAATAGCAGATTTATGATATCTATAATGGCTCTTTGAATGCAAAAAGAACCAAAATCAAGTTTCCCTCCACAAATTAAAGAGAATCCACCTGCATATGCATACCCATAACAAGGTTTAGAGTTAGCATGTTTTTCTCAAATCAGGACATCAGCATTTGAAAAAGAAATTTCAACAGGAAGATACTGATATAGATTACCAACGTATTTTCTCCATTACAAAACATAAGAATGGTCCATGATGATGTCTTACACTTCATGTTACTAAAAATAAATCTGTTTTAAAGATTTCTAGTCTTTCTTTTCAGTTGTTGAAGTCTAGAAAATACTGTCTTCAAGTACAAGAAGGAGCAGATAAATGAATACGTAGAGATTTAAAGAACAAAACCGACATCGACCGATGGTTTCTTTCATTGTCCTTTGCACATCAAACTATCAAGACCCCATAAATAGGCTATTGATGTTCATGCAAAGCCAAAAAGAAGTAGAATGTATAAAATCCCCGAGCTTAGCTCAGTTGGCTCATGCAGCCAACCTTAAGAGCTAGCATCCAGCAGATTTGAGTTCGAATCCCAACATCTATAACTTATTTCCTATTCCCAAATCATGATCTCCATCCAATATGCATCATGTACAAACAATCATATGCAGTTATTAGAGCAAAGAGTTAATTAAAAAAGAGGTAATTGAAAAATGAAATAAATGGTGTGTACCAAGTAAGGTCCTCAGGGAAGCCATAGCTGCAGATTTCTATATCAAGCTTTTGGTCTAATCAGACCAAAGTTCAGTGTTTCAGACTCTTTCTGTTCTCTAGCAAAAATTCTTCATCGGATGAAATGAAACCTCCTTTGTCATTCACTTCAGCTATTCCATAGTGGACTCCCAAGCAGTTTAAAAGGTGAGTTTTTATTTTCCTAACAATATCAAAGGCTCTCATCCACATATTTGCCTTTTTGTTAACTGATTTTTCATAAATTTAGTGTATTCATCAGTCATTTTCCCCACACCTGAAGACTTTTTTTTTGTGGGGGGGGGGGAGGGATGATTTTTATTCATCCAAAAGAAGCGAGGCCATTCCTGCCAAATAAAACAATAGTACTCGTCGTTATCATCAGCACAAACAATCATACAAAGGGCCCAAACAAGCTTGTCAGTCCCCAAGATCGGCATATGCTAAGGTTCGCAAAGGGTCAAATTTAACTGTGATGAGTTGTCTTCAAGTCGAGTAATTTTAGATACGATCATACAAACATAATATACATAAAATATTTAATGCATGACATGGCACAAATGCATATCTCAAAATCTATATTAATATAAAATATTTGAAATATGATTATGATATAACAAAATACACGAATTACCAAATCTACTTTTGTAGCTCAAGACATTGCTATCTTTCTATGTCATTGAAGAAAAAACTATTTAAAAAAGTCATGGCTAAATTTAATTACATTGATTCATGCAGTCACTTTTAAGAGATGACATCTAGCAAGTTTAAGTTTCGAACCTAAATTTAACACCAGCAGCTTCTTCTCTTATCCAGAGACTATGATATCAAAAAAATACTATTTAATGGTCAGCCAAATTTAGATAAAATACATACACAAGGTGAGAAATAAATAAATAGGAAAAATGCAGCACTTGTTTACGCATGAAATTTGTCAATTCTGGGTGAATAACCCTTCCACTAATAACTAGTTAAGAACTGCCAAACATTTTGATTTATAAATGACAGATTCTTCAGCAGCATTGTCACATAAGGTTCATTTTCAATTCCAAGTCAAGAAATAATCATGAAGATAAAAAAAACAAGAGACATTTGTGTGCAATTTCTGGTTTCATAGTCACAATCTATCATCACTATATATATATATTCTTTTCATATTTCTCGACGTCCTAAAGAAAACAAACACCACCTCAATGAAAACAAGAGATAATGGACTTAATAATGAAAAGAAAGAACACTGAATCATGAGTCATGGCTACCTTTTTTTTTCTAATCTACAGTGGGAAAAACATGAACGATAATAATAAGAATAATTGTTACAGCTGCTTCCCAGTAAAGGCCATGGATGATGGAAACTAATAAAAAGTTGTGTGCAGACAAACAGAAAAAGTTGAAAAGGTTTTTTAAATCAATTTGACTTCTTCAGACCAGAATATATAATCAACTTATATATTAATTGATGCCAAATGGATTATAAATCTGACAATTATTTTCTGCCCTTTGAAGTTTTCAATCACAGCCACTGAATGAACATATACGATAGATATTAGTCACTAATCATTAGATTTGAATACGGATGTGAGTGTTGAATATAAGTAATAAAAAGATCAAATAAGAATACTTAAAAAAAAAAAATCCGAATAATCATAGGTCATTGAATAAGGTGTTGGTTAAAGGGAAAACAGTGGGATCTTATCTCTGTCATTTTCACTGCTAATTCAAGTTCATATCAAACACGTAATCTTCATTTCTTACGGATTAATTTGTCCTCTGTATATCGATTGTTTTGCTTAGTTTATAATAATGAATGTTATTTCTATATCAAAATCAGGCAAATACATACCACAAAGAAATTATAATGAAAATCTGAGGGCAAAAATAGATTTTCATTGAATAAAGTGTTTATAAATTTGTGTTGGCTTACCAATTTGAATTATTAGCTAATGATAAAAAATAATTTTTATTTAAAATTAATTATAAAATTATATGAACATAATATTTTAATAATATTATAAGTAATGAAATGAAATTTTCCACTGACCCATTTGAATTTAAAAAAAATAAACCGTTTTTAATCACAACTTAAGATATATTATAACCTATAAACAAGTGCCAGATTTATGAGTCGAATGATTCCACCGGACCACTGAAGATGCTTTAGTAGCTTTTGCCAGCGAGTGCTGTGCCCAAACATTAAACATAGAAAAACCAACATGGCAAATGGGTATAGTATAGGCCCAAGCAAATTCTAGAGACAGGACCTCAAAAGTACAACCCAGATCCAGATAATTCCAATTTCCCAAGGATCTATATATTTTTATTGTATTATCTTTATTTTTCAAGTGTTATAATTAAATATTATATGTTTATATAAATTTTTAATATATTAATAAATTATTTTATATACATTTTGATATGTATTATATATGTTCGTTTTGTATTTTAGTGAATTTTTTTATATGTTTTGTCCAAAAGCCGCTAGCACTCTCTGGGTTATTAAACACTGCTCAATTCAACTTCAACCCCCTTGATTCCGTCTGCAACTACAGGAGGTAACATGAGGTTAATTTTAGAGATAAAATTACAGGTGTTCATAATCAAGTTGGATTAAATCATGGTTTGAATTTTTTTATTTAAACTTGATCGAGCCGGATACTATTTAAAAAATTAAAATATTACTTTTATATTAATACTGTTTTATTAGTGAGATGGATAATGTCAAATTAACTCAAATAAACAAATATTATATTCAAATCCGACCCACCTAATACTGTCCGACCTAATCTTGATCGAAAACCCTTTTTTCTGGTATATATTTGGCACCCGAATATGCTCAGAGTGGCCAAATCACCAAAAAATGAGATGTATGTTAAACTTGTTACCGGACGGTAAGCTGTGGACCTTAATAGACCAAAGGGTCAGCAATGCCTAACCGAAGGGGTAATTTTAAAACCCTGCTTGTGTATCTTGCTTCTCATTACTAGTCTTTAGTTTACTCCTATGTAACTCTAGAATAACATGTAAAATACATAGAAGTAACATCTGGCATACAAATAAATGGGGCAAAAACAAGCCTTTCGGGTTTCTTTTAATGTCCTCTAGGGTGTGGATTTGTTGGTTCATTATCAAGTATTGATTATTTTATGATCGGGAATAGGCTCGTCAGGTTTTGGAAGAATATGCTATAGATGAATTGGGGGACTCGAGATTGGAGGATCGGTTCTCCGAGCAGGAGGTCTATTGCATGCTTCATGCTGCATAGTTGTGCGTAAGGCGGGATTCTCATTTTAGGCCTCGCATGTCACAGGTAATGGAGAAACTTTGTAAAGAAGAGTCTAAGATTATGTGCTTAGAAATGCAATGAGAATTTGGAAGGCATGGATTAGGTTAAAAATCATCTCTTCTTTGTCAGGTTCCGATTCTTTTTAAGTCACTACTCCATAAGTACTTACAGAATGTTTGTGCGGATTTGGTTGAATGTTTCTTTCGGAACAGGTGATCCGCGTATTAGAAGGTGACATGCTCGTGCACGAATCACACATTGCCGGAATATGACGTTGGCAGCCGCAGTTGCCGGATGTGGGCAGATGAACAACAGCATTAGGGTGGAGCCATGGTAAATGAGGCATTGGAAGGGTTCAGTAGGAAGCTCTCCCTGGACGGGAACCAGAAGGAGTTCACGTGAAGATAATTTGTAAAAAGCTCATTTAAATGAGGTTTCTTTGCAAAGCAAGATTTCTTTTTTTTCTCCCAATGCCATATTGATTTTGATTTCCATTATTTTACATTAACAATTAATTTCTGCTTATATTTCTGGGTCAAACGCAGCTCTAAACATCTAATTTAAAATGCTGCAAAAAGTTGGCATAAAAAAAGTCTTCAGAAACATTGATTAGGTTGATAATTGCTACTCAGTCAATAATGGATAGATTTGTTTATTTATTTATTTATTTATTTATTTGTCAGACCTTTGATTCTTCATGCTGAAGTGATCAAAGGCGTCTAAAATATATATAGTTTTATGCAATAAAACCAGCAAATGAAAGTTCCTTTTTATACTATTAATCTACGGAAGAAAAAGTTTTTGTGATGAATTTCTATGACTTTAGAGAATGCCGAAGGAACTGATTCTCTATCATCTTAAATCCCTAATAATAAAAAGACATAATTTTTCAACTATCATCTAAATATATAATCATAGTATATCAGAGGGTTTAGCTAAGCTGCAAAACAGTCAAAGCTCTAATTATCTTCCCTCTATGATGCTTAGTTCGGGTAGTACTATCGAATATGAGTATATTTATATCTTTCATATTTTTTTTAATATATAAAAAGTTATATTTTTATATTCATATTTAAATATGTATTGAATACGAATATTAATTATAGATACTTTAAAAAAATAAAATAATCGAAACAATATAATTTTCTTGCATGTTGATGAATATATTATGTTTATTAAAAATTTTTATTTTTTAAAATATTTATATCAAATATATATTTTAATATATATTTTTTATAATTAAATACATATTATATTTAATACTCTTCCAAATCGAATCGAGTCACGCGGCGAATAATTGCGTTTTTATCTTACGCGTTAAAAATTATATTTAGCGCCGAAGCCCACATTTTGGAAAATTTCTCGTCACCTTTGCCTGCACAGTGAACAGAATATATAGATAAAAAAAAAAAAAAACGAAAAGGTCAGCCTCTTAAACCTATGAGCTTCTTGGTCAAATCTGAAAATTTTTCCCTATAAATAACAGCTTTCATGATCCTAATCTTAAAAACTAAACCAAGCTAATTTATTGCTTTAATTTCAACGATGTCTTCTTCAAGATTTGCCTACCCTCTTCTGTTATTAGGCATTGCTTGCATTGTCCAAACAGCATTCGGAATTGACCCTCTTTTCCATATTTGTTCAAACACTGGGAATTTCTCTGCTTATAACCCTTATGAATCAAGCTTGAACAAGCTCACTGGTTACCTCTGGATTCAAGCTCCTCCGTCAGGTTTTGGCCTCGGCACCGTTGGCTCGACGCCGAACCAAGCTTATGGGTTAGCCCTTTGCCGAGGGGATGTGTCGACACCGGATTGCAAAGCCTGCGTTGTCAAAGCAGGCGGTGAAATCCGCAAACGTTGCCCTCACAACAAAGGTGCAATCATCTGGTACGATAACTGTCTTTTCAAGTATTCAAACAAAGAATTTTTCGGCCAGATTGATAACCAAAACGCCTTCTACATGTGGAACTTGAATGCCGTGAGCGATCCCGCCTCGTTCAACCAGAAGACCAAGGAACTGCTGAGTCGATTGGCTGATGAAGCTTCTGAAAATCCGAAACTGTATGCCAGTGGAGAGATGGAGCTTTATGGATCGAAGAAACTTTATGGATTGACTCAGTGCACAAGGGACATTTCCGGCAGTGATTGTAAGAAGTGTCTTGACAGCATAATTGGTGATCTTCCAAGCTGTTGTGATGGGAAAGAAGGAGGTAGAGTTGTTGGTGGAAGCTGTAACTTCAGATATGAAATATACCCTTTTGTTAATGCTTGATTAAATTAAAGTTTCCAAGAACATACATATATATATATGTATGTATGGGAATAGATTATTATTTCCCATCGTTAATTTGTAAGTTTTTCTGGTTTTTCATCAATGAAATAAATAAAACATCTGATGCATCATGCATATATGATGCACCAGTTTCTTATGTATATCCCTATGCCATTGCTCTCTACGCATCCGAGCATTTGATTCAATAATTTTGGATATATGAAACTATATATTCATCAGAACCCATATGATTCATGGGATTGATGATCTTTTCATGCAGTCAAAACTATTTGTTCAAATGATCTCTGCAATCGATTAATAAATTAGATTAAATCAAATCCAATGACTGGTATAATGCATTTTTCGGCCAGAAACTTGATTACAGATAGATAATAACGCTTCGAGTCAAACTAATAAATGGAGATGTAGTTGAAAATACTGAATAATGGAACAACCACCTGGCCCCAGAACTTATTTGGATACTGTAATTAACTTCCTATATATATATATATATATATATATATATATAGATATATATTAACTAGAAAACTGAAAACAAATTTTACATACACATTCTTTTTTCCTCCAAGATCGAACTGAAGAATGCGCGCCCGATATATATATACAGGTCCTAGCTAGGTTTCTCATTAATTCCTAGAGTTTGATTGAGATGAGCTTAACTTGTTGATATGTAGCAGTAAAATCCCGTGAATTTGAGATATGATATGAAAATATGATATATAAAACACAATTTATTTAGTAGATATAATATATATAAGAGATAGTTTTTCCAACATAAATACATAGTTTTTCTAACATAAATACTGATGTTTATTTTAGGTTTTTTCCCAAAGATTTTTTCAAAATATTAATTAATAATTTTAACTGCTTTTTGAGTTTCGTTTCTTAAAAAAAATTTTCATAATACTAATTAATAATTTTATTTATTTTTTCAATAAATTACTAAGAATTTTGGTTTAACTCTCAAGGAATTTTTTTCCATAATATTAATTAATAATTTTATTTATATATTTTATTTTTAGGCATTAAATTTCTCAAGGACTTTTCATAATATTAATTAATAGATATATAGATTCATTGAGTCCAAACTTTGTGTTTATTCATTGACATCAATATATAGTATTGTTTTTATTAATTGTCTTTTAAAATTTTTTTTAACTCTTTTTTGAATTTCATTTTTTGAGGAACTTTTTCATAATATCAATAAATAATTTATTTATTATTTTTTATGCATTAGATTTATCAAGGGCTTTTTTCATAACATTAATTAATAGATAAATAGATTCATTGAGTCTACACTTTATGTTTATTCATTAAATTTAATATAATATATTAATTTTATTAAATTTTTTTTGAACTTTTTAAACTTTTTTTAATAAAATTTGAATGGTTAAGTTACAAAAAATATAATTATAAAAATTATTGTCGATTAATATTTTCTCAGTCATTGACTTTAATTTTAATATAATATATTAATTTTATCAATAAATTACTAAAAATTTTGTTGTAATTCTTTTTTGAATTTCATTTCTCAAAGAATTTTTTTCATAATATTAATTAATAATTTTATTTATTATTTTTTTATGCATTAGATTTCTCAAGGACTTTTTTAATAATATTAATTAATAGATAGATAGATTCGTTGAATCCAAACTTAATGTTTATTCCTTGAATTTAATATAATATATTAATTTTATTAATTATTTTTTATTTTGTTATGACTCTTTTTAATAGATTTTGAAGGTGAAATTGCTAAAAATATAATTATAAAAATTATTATCAATTAATATTTACTTACTCATTGAATTTAATTTTAATATAATATATTAATTTTATCAATTAATGACAAAGAATATTGTTTTAACCTTTTTTTTAATTTTGTTTCTCAAGGAATTTTTTTATAATATTAATTATATATTATTTTTATGCATTAACCAATTAATAAATATTGTATATAGATCGAATTTCTTTCTCCCAATTTTAGTATAAAATCCAATGCTAGGCTCAATGGTTTTCACGTGAAAAGAAAAATAATTATTCACAATCCCACTAATCATCTTTTCAACCTTTTGCAATCTTGCCAGTCATCTTTTATCTCTTTCTACGACAGTGATCTAATTCAG
>JBBYHK010000019.1:916987-1098475 GCA_038382065.1 Adansonia grandidieri | reverse complement strand
TTGTGTACCCTAAACCTCTATTATTGGTGTTTTATTTGGAAAAAAACCATGCTGTTAAGTTTTTTTTTTTTTTTTTTTTGTAAAAATTGTAGTCGAATCAATACATATGATCAACATGTTACAATAACCATATGAATTTTTTGAGTTAGGCTCCTATCTATTACTTTTTTGTTTATTTTTTTAATACATTTATCAACACCATTTATATTTATAGAACTCACTTATGAATTGTCAAAGTCAAATCAAAGTCAAATTTATGGATGGTGATTAAGGTTCTATTGAATAATAATAGATGAAAAAATAATGGAAGGAAGCTTAACCCTGATTTTTCCTTTTCTATTTTTGTTAATTTTTAATGACATTTTAATTTAACTAATTACAAGGTTGCATTGTTCTAATGGCAATTTTGAGGTTGATATTGCGTTTTACTTTTAAAATATTATCTATACATTTAATGACTCACACGAAATATAATTAAATATTTTTTATAATTTTATTATACAATTAATAATAATAATAATAATATAAAATCAAACTTAATTTAATATCTAAAAATTATTATAATTTTATCTCATATATTGAATTTAATATTAAAATTATTAATTATCAATTTAAAAGATTTCAAAGCTTTTATTTTTAATTATCTCAAAGTTTTAATCTTTTATTTCATTTATGATTTTATACTTATCTTGAATAATATATAATCTAAAATATATATTTTTAAAATCAATTATTTATAGCCTCTATATGACCTCTTAACTTGCATAATGAAATAAAAAAACACAATCTTTATAAATTAAAAAATCATTTATGACATCTAAATTTAAAATATTCTATAAATTGTTGTAGAATTCTTTTTTAAAATATTTTTGAATGAATATTGAATCCTAATACTAAAAGTTCACATCAATACATTTTCTTGCTACTATTAAAACAATATTTTATCTCTATCTTATGTTTCCTTAATTTTTTTAAAAAATAATTTTATTAACAGTTTTTAAGTTTCACTCTTTATTAAAATTTTCTACTTCAATTGAATGTTTTATGTTTATCCATTTTTGTTATGTCAAAGGGATTGTTAAAATGTGATTACAATTTACACATTAAAAGAAAATGTCTTGTAAATATCTCTATCTTTATATTTTTATTTAACTAATTAAAAATTTATTATTTATGATAACAATGATAATTATTTAAATATATTATTACAGACTCACATGTATTTAGACTAAAAGACATTGCTCAATTATTTCGTATTCAATCTCAAACAAAGGCGATCGATTGCAAAGTCTACACTTGGTGTGCTCTTACCTTTGCAGATGTAATATATATATATATACATATTAAAACTTATTTTTTAAAGGCAAATATATGTAAAACATCTATGTCTATATATATATATATATATATATATATATATATTAAAGCATTTAAGCATTGGAGTACTTGAGGCAATGAACAATGTATCAGATAAAATTTGTTGCTAATAGTAACAAACATTTATTTTTATATGACCATTGTTATATTTTTTGTATTTGTTACAGAAAAAATGACAAAAATTTTTCAAACACCCATGGTTATTAGTACCCAAGACCAAAGACGGAAAGTGCAAATGCTATTACGAGATCTGAAAAATTACCAAATAGATCCGAATAATGATAATATTGTCAATCACATCATTTTCATAAATAATAAAATTTAAGAGTTGATTTGGAAAGGTAGCAAATATATTAGAAGTGATAATGTTAAATATTACATGTTAAGGGAATCACTTCTAACTTGTGAGCAAAAAGATATCCTGGATGACCTTTAGAGGTTTGACGAGGAAAATAAGAAGTATGCTACCTCAATTAAAAATTTTGTGAAAACGTACGTGAAAATAAGGATAAGGAGGACTACGACCCTTTTGATTAGCCTAACTATCCGTAAAGAGAACAAGAAAATTTTGACTATTCCATAGATGGTTAATTTGGATATCAATTCGTCAAAGTAATTATTTTATTTCATCCCTGACATGCGACAAGTTGTCATACATTAGGTTTTTTTAAAGGATATTTTTTATTTTATTTTATTTTATTTTGTGTGTCTCAAGAAGCATAAAACTACTTTCATGTAAATATGTTATAAATATGTATGAAAATTTACTATTTTATAAATATTTTTACATTTTATAAGTATGTTGCACTAAGTAAGAGTTCTAAGATTTTTGTTTATGCTCATCCAGCTAAAGTATAAAGATATTATCTCAGGATCTTACATGATATCATTAAAGGTCTTACAAGTTTTGCTCAATTAAGAATTGTTGATGGAATTAAGTATCCAACATTCAAGCAAGCATGTTGGCAAAGAGTGGAATGATGCTATAAATGAAGCAAGATTATCGGCTCCTGAACCAAAATTAAGGCACCTATTTGTCACAATACTTTTTGTTATGACAAAGTATTGTTGCAAGATTAAAATACTAGAATATCTAATCTAATATATAAAAAATTTATTATGAAATAAAAACTATATATATATATATATATTAAAATATTAATTATGTATTGTACGAGTTTAAAATACTGATTTAAAAATATAATTAACATAATTTTGATTGATACATAATTTTTTAAAAATTAAATCAATCCAAATTGAATATGTTAATATTTGTTTAAATTGAAAATCAAACCAAATTTGAGAAAAAAGATTATACTCAGACATTATGATTCAAATATTTTTCGATTTTTTTGAATTCTTTTAGCCGGCAATTATTAAGCCAAAATCTTGACTGTGGCTCTCTTGTTTTGCCATTTATTGCCCGTCTACCCTGAGTTGCCCGCCATCATAGATTGTGAGGGAAAAAAAGATGTATTATACTTAACTGTGCTTATTTCTATCTAGCAACCATGGTTTTGAAGGCACAATCAATATGATGTGTTTCAGGGCGTCATCGAGAAACCTTTAGAATGGTCTGCACGGCAAAGGATTGATATATGAGGAGCTGCTAGAGGTTTAATGCACCTTCATGAAAGTATGCTGAGATGGCTGCATTCTGAACCATGACATGCGACCGAACAACATTCTCATCACCCCATGATTTCGAACCTTTGGTATGCAAACTTTTTAACTCTTCTGCTGGCATGTCCATTTAGAACCTTTGGTATGCAAACCTTATTGATCATTTCTTGCATTGGCATCAGGGAGAATCCTTTACCCTTTTTTTTTCTAGTAATTGATGCACAAAAGCGTTCCCGCGTTCGAGTTTTAAGAGGGTTTTGCTGTGTTAGCATTTAATTCGCAATTTATATAAATGTATATTACTTCCAATCCTACTAGCTTCAAACTTTTAGATGGATACTAGTGAAAGCCATTTGTGTAACTGAACCTTTTTATGGTTTCCATCAATAATTGTATAGTATTGAATCGGTTTCATTTTTCTAGGTTCGCGATTTTGGTCTTGCAAGATGGCAGCCTGATGGTGATACAGGAGTGGAATCACGAGTGATTGGAACATTTGTGTAAATCTTGATTGTGTTTTTACTATTTACCTAACCTATTCAATTGCAGGATTTAGTAATGGTTTATGCTGCGTTATAGTATGTGGCACCCGAATGTGCTCAAAGTGGCCAAATCACCGAAAAAGCCGATGTTTATTCCTTTGGAGTGGTGTTAATTGAACTTGTTACCAGACAGAAAGCTTTGGTGTAGACCGAAGGATCAGCAATTTCTAACCGAACGGGTACTTTTAAAACCCTGCTTGTGTATCTTGCTGCTCATTACTAGTCTTCAGTTTTCTCTTATTTAAATTTTGAACAAATTATAAAATGAATATGGGGCAAAACAAGTCTTTCGGGTTTTTTAATGTCCTCTAGGCTGTGGATTTGTTGGTTCCTTATCACTTACTGATTATTTTATGAACGGGAATAGGCTCGTCCGCTGTTGGAAAAATATGCTATAGATGAATTGGAGGACCCGAGATTGGAAGATCGCTATTCCGAGCAAGAGGTCTATTGCACGCTTCAAGCCGCATCCTTATGCGTAAGGCGGGATCCTCAGTCTAGTCCTCGCATGTCACAGGCAATGGAGAAACTTTATACAGAAGAGTCTAAGATTATGTGCTTAGAAATGTAACGAGAATTTGGATCTCTTCTGCGTCGGATTTCGATTCTTTTAAGTCACTACTGGAAAAGTTACAAAATGCTTTCGCGGATCGGTTGAATGTTCTTTCGGAACAGGTGCTCCGCGTATTAGAAGGTGGCACGCTTGTGGACAAGAATCAAACTTCCAGGAAAATGAGGTTGGCAGCCTCAATGGCCGGATATGGGCAAATGAACAACAGCAGCATTAGGGTGGAGCCATGGTAAACGAGGCATTGGGAAGGGTTCAGTAAGGCTGGGAGCCAGAAGGACTTCATGGGAAGATAATCTGTAAAAAGCTCACTTATTAGGGTTTCTTTACAAAGCATGATTTCCTTCTCTTATTATTATTATTACTTGGTTCTCCCAATGCCATCTTGATTTTGCATTTGTAAATGAGTTATTATTTGTTTATTTCATTTTTTACATTAACAATTAATTTCTGCTTATATTTATTTCTGGGTCAAACACAGCTCTAAACATATCTAATAGAATGCTATCAAAAATGGCATAAAATTGATTAGGTTGACTGCTACTCAGTCAATAATGGGTAGATTTATTTATTTATTTATTTATTTATTTGTCAAACCTTTGATTCTTCATGCTGAAGTGATCAAAGCCGACTAAAATACATAGTATTATGTCCTAAAACCAGCAAAAGAAAGTTCCTTTTAATACTATTAATCTACAGAAGGAAAAAAAAAAAGGTTTTGTGCTGAATTTCTAGAACTTTAGAAAAGGCCAAAGGAACTGATTCTCAATCATCTTAAATCCTTAATAATAAAGGGACAGATAATTTGTCAATGATCATCTAAATATATGATCATAATATATTATAGTGTTAGCTAAGCTTGCAAAACAGTCAAATCTGGAGAAGCTATATTGGCCTCTTTGAAAGCTCCAAGTATTTTCCTTCTATTATAATCGGATCGGGTATAAATATCATATATATATATATTTAATTTTTTTATATATTTAGATGGTTATATTTTTATAATCATGTTTAAATATATATCAAATACGAATATTTAAAAAAAATAAAAAATTGAAGTAACCTTCTTACATGTTAATTAATATGTTATGTTACTTATAATTTTTATTTATTTTAAAATATTTAAATTTAATATTTATATTTTTATACATATTTTAATATAATATATATTATATCCGATATTCATCGAGTCAAATAAAGTGAATAATTACGTTTTTATCTTATGCAATAAAGAATTATATTTAGCGCCGCAGCCTACATTTTGGAAAATTGCTTGTCACCTTGCTTGCATGGTGAACAAAATATATAGATAAAAAAAAATGGGAACAGGAAAAGGTCAGCCTTTTAAACCTATGAAGCTCCTTGGTCAAACCTGAAACATTTTCCCTATAAATAACAGCTTTCATGGTGCTAATCTTGAAAACCAAACCAAGCTAATTTATTACCTTAATTCCAACAATGTCTTCTTCAAGATTTGTCTACACTCTTCTGTTATTAGCCATTGCTTTCCTTGTCCAAGCAGCTTTCGGAATTGACCCTCTTTTCCATATTTGTTCGAACTCCGGGAATTTCTCTGCTTATGACCCTTATGAATCCAGCTTAAACAAGCTCACTGGTTACCTCTCGATTCAAGCTCCTCCGTCAGGTTTTGGCCTCGGCACCGTTGGCTCGACGCCGAACCAGGCGTATGGGTTAGCCCTTTGCCGAGGGGATGTGTCGACACCGGATTGCAAAGCCTGCGTTGTTGAAGCAGGCGGTGAAATCCGCAAACGTTGCCCTTACAACAAAGGTGCAATCATCTGGTACGATAACTGTCTTTTCAAGTATTCAAACACGGAATTCTTCGGCCAGATTGATAACCAAAACGCCTTCTACATGTGGAACTTGAATGCCGTGAGCGATCCCGCCTCGTTCAATCAGAAGACCAAGGAACTGCTGAGTCGATTGGCTAATGAAGCTTCTGCAACTCCCAAACTGTACGCCAATGGAGAGATGGAGCTCTATGGATCAAAGAAACTCTATGGATTGACTCAGTGCACAAGGGACATTGCCAGCAGTGATTGTAAGAAGTGTCTTGACGGTATAATTGGTGATCTTCCAAGCTGCTGCGATGGGAAAGAAGGAGGTAGAGTTGTTGGTGGAAGCTGTAACTTCAGATATGAAATATACCCTTTTGTTAATGCCTGAATAAATTAAAATTTGCAAGAATGTATATTTAGTATGGGAATAGATCAATCCCCATCATTTATTTGTAAGCCTTTTTTAAGGTTTTGTTCACCAATGAAATAAATAAAATTTCTGTTGCACCATGCATGCATGATGCACCAGTTTCTTATATCCCTGCGCAAATTGCTACCATACTTGCTATTTTTATACACCCTTCTGAGGATAATGAAAACTGAAATGAATTTTTTTTCTTGGATATATATATATATATATATGCATATGAGTGACATTATTTAAGCAAGAATGTGAGAAATTCAACTGAGATGCGAACTGGTAATATGGACCAGCATTTGATTCAATATATAATTTCCAATATTCTCAATCCTCTGAGAGAGAGAGAGAGAGAGAGAGATAACTATTTGCTCATCAGAACCCATACGATCCAGGGGATTGATGATCCTTATACGGTCAAACGATATGACGTTCAAAATGATCTCTGCAGTTGTCGAGATCCTCACCTGACTTGTTAGTTATTGTCCGCTTCTGCTCATTAAAGTTTACGATTTTGTTTACAAAAGATGATTTATAAATATAAGTTTAACTCTCATACATATGTATAAAAATATAAATTTTTAAAAATTTTTTAATGTAAGATTGAGATATTACACCAATCAAATTAAAATATTAGATAAATCAAATCTAATGACTGATAATACATGTTTCGGCGAGAAACTTGACTACAGATAATAATGCTTTTAGTCAAACAACTAAATGGAGGATTTGGTTGATATATTGAAAAATGGAACCAGCACACTTGTTAATATTAAACTTAGCTAGGATCCATACATACATGCATATGCATACATATATATATATATATGGGTCCAAGCTAGGTTTAATATTAATTCCTAGACTTTGACTTCCATAAGTTTTGTTAATATGTTGGAGCAAAAGGGATTTCACGATAATTTTAGATATAATATGAAAACACGGTATAAAATATAATTTATTTAATAAACACATATATTTAAAAAATATAATTAATATAATATGATTTAATGTATATATAGTATTTGTGTTTAAGATTTTAATACATTTTAATGAGTCATGATATATTCAAGCTTTACACAGAGACGGATGGCCGGACCTAATGTTCATGCATTCCACTGCAGTTTTTGAATCTCTTTAATTCAAAAGTGAATCTTGACCCATTAAAGGTAAATAAATGGTTTATTTTCCAACACTAAGAGACAGTGACGGGAAAATGAGCCACTATTTCTTCATGTTCTAGCGTTGTCGATATGCAGATTTGGGGGATGTCGGGGGGGGGGGGAAGGCGAAGCCCAAAATGTTGACACTTTCGAGTCTTACAACAAAGTATAGTTGAAATCTTACCTCCCATTTGGTCGTCCATCAGCAAGGGTAAATGATTTGGTTCGGTTTAATTTTTTTTTTAATATTATAATTAATATATAATATTTTAATTTTATAAAAATCGAATTAATTTAAACAAAATATATATAATTATTATTTGGATTAAAAGTGAATCAAATGCAATAAAAATCAAAGCACAACTTATGGCTCAGCCGGCAATTATTCTGCTAGAACATTGTGTTTGTGAGAGTGAAGTCAAAACCTTGAATGTAGCTCTCTTGTTTTGCCATAATTGGTAGAGAAAAAATTACGTTGAATTGCATTGCTGATGCAAGTCATGATTTACAAATTTAATAGAGACAAAACTCCTCTGTACATTACCATCTAAAAGAATATTAAAAAAATTAAATATTTTTATATTAATATTTGTAATTAAATTATCTAATACACAGTGTCATTTGAGATGCAATGCTCAATTCAACCAAGAAAACAATTCGATTATGCTCAAAAGCCAATCAAAAGAAGCATTAACGAATTCACAAATTCCATCGTTGTTTTTGTTTGAGTACATATATAAGTACATCTAAGACTAAGATCACAATTTTTTACTACTTAAAGAGTATAGTGCATAACTTTTAATACAACAGGCCAAGCATATCTACTTCCGGAAGTAGTCCACATCATGCTTACCCCTCGTTCGGTCTGAAATTAGCATAGGTCTGAACCGACTTTGGCATTCTCGTCTCAGTCAATTTTCACAGAGGAATAGATCTTCCTGACAAACCAGAAGCAAGCATAGAAGCCGATTGTCCCTGTCAGGACGAAGAAGGCATATGAAATAATTACCATGTACCCAAAGTAAAGGATGCCCGAAACCAGCTTCGTGATCTCCAACTTGGTAAAGAAGTAAAAAACCGAGTACAGGAAAAGGTAGAGAGCCGAAGAGCCAGCGGTCAAGTAAGACCTCCACCACCAATGGTAGTCTTCACTGCACAACTGGAAGTAGCATAGCACGATTGTTATCTCGGCACAAGTGATTATTAGAATGACGAACACTATGAAAAGGAAGCCGAAGATGTAATAGAACTGGTTCAGCCATATCGATGTCAAGATGAAGAAGAGTTCGATGAAAACAGCCCCAAAAGGAAGAATGCCTCCAATGAGTACAGAGAAGACTGGCTTCATATACCATGCCTGCTCTGGTATCTGCCTGGGAATTTTGTTGGTCTTCACGGGGTCTTCAATGGCTGGCTTTTTGAAACCCAAGTAACTGCCAACAAAGACCAAGGGAACTGATATACCAAACCATAAGCAAACAAGAGCAAACATCGTCCCAAACGGCACTGCACCAGAAGATTGCTCTCCCCAAATTAGTGCATTCAGCACAAAGAAGATGGCGAATAGGATACCCGGAAACATAAATGCAGTTTTCAAAGTATTTCTCTTCCACTCTGCGCCCTTGAACATTTTGTATAGACGTGCTGAAGAGTAACCGGCAAATATTCCCATGAAAACCCACAAGAGAACCATAGCAGTTGTAAGCCCTCCACGATTGGAAGGAGAGAGAAAACCTAGCAACGCAAATATCATTGTCACAAGCGTCATTGCAAAGATCTGGACACCTGTACCAACATAAACACAGAGTAAACCGTAATTGATTGGAGCCCTAAAGACATCCCCATGGACAAGTTTCCATCCCGTTTCTTCCTGAGCCTCGTCTTGGGTTTCCAACTGATTATAGTTTGCAATATCTTTGTACAACGTTCTCATCATGATCATGGCCACCATGCCAGAGAGGAATAGAACAATCATCAATGAATTTATGATGGAGAACCAGTGGATCTGATCATCATTCATCAGAAGGTATGTGTCCCAACGAGAAGCCCATTTGATTTCACTGTCCTGAAGAAAACCATATGTTAACCTATGCATTAGGATATGCAGTGGAAAAAACAATGACAAGGAAGAGAAAGGGAAGGGAAGGGAGAGTACCTTGAAAGTTACATCATATGTGAACACAACCTCCTTGTCAATGTCAACTTCTTGTGGAACAGCATTACCTTGAATTAGATTTTTTGTGTCCTTATTGCATGTTGTTACCTGGGGATTCTTCTCATCCCATTCCTTGTATTCATGATTAATGCTGTTTACAAGAGACACACAACAAACAATAATGACATGAGTAAGCCAATCATTTGACCGGATCCTAATGAGTTTTCAGTACCGTATGTCAAAAGGACAATATAAATTGTTCCTTTAACTATATTTTGAAGAAATTAAAGGGTACTATTTAAGCACATAAAAAACTCTCATGTATTTTCAGCTGCTACACGTATTCAGCATACCATTATAATAAGTTTTCAAAATTATGAAACAAAAAGAAACAATAGAGGTACACAGAATTACAAGGTCTGGAACCTGTCATAAATTTTTATTGAACTCCAAGATATGGTTCAGTGTGATCTTAATCTAGAGTATCCAAGTCTAACATATATCTATTAGATACTGCAACCAACATATCTGCCAAAAAACCTATGCTTCCAGCAATGTTAAGCAGAAATTTACACTAGAAGGGAGCCACCGCCCCCAACCCACACCCACATAAGGAAATTGAGGAGGATTACAATGAAACAACTCTTAACTGCTAAGTCATAATCAAACCCATAAAAGCTAACTAAATGTAAAAACAAACACAAATGAATAAAAAGGAAGTCAAAAAAATTGATAGAAAACCTGTTTGGAGTAACCTCAAACCCAACAATTCGAGCAGCATCAGTCTCAGCATCCCTGTGATACATGACCCTGAAGCTCAGGTGATTGTTGATAAAATACTTCTTCTCATTGCTCTGAAATGGCATATGAATGGTTAAGATAATATAACAAAAACATAGAACTTTGAAAGTAATATTCGCTTCCCACAGCATACCCCAGCATAATTCCCTTTGAACCCAACACGGAAACCATGTTCATATGTTGTTGACTGACTTCCATCTCTCCTTTGTCTACGAACCGCAACTGGAAGGTTGTCAAGAATCCTGTGCATCAACTCCATATAATTTAGTATAAACATGCACCTCAAATATAGGAGCAGCAAAAGGAGAGTAATGCAAAAACAAACATTTACAGAAATAGAGGTAAAAATCACATAAAATATCTCAATAAATAGAAAGGAAAAAGAAAACATAAAAGCTTAGGCATCACAATTATTACTTACATGTTAACTCGATATTCATCATCAATTTTTTCTTTGAAATTCTTTGCAGATTCAGCATCAAGTTTTTTTCGACAGACTACCTTGCAAGGCTGATCCACCCTCATTTCAAACTAAAGCAAAAAAACATGATAAACACAAAAGAAGGATCAAAGATATATTCTATAAAGCTTTTAATAGAAAACCACTTGTCACCAACTGCAAAGAAAAAACACCATAAAATGTACAGATGCTCACGGTGTACACGGAATTCTCTATGCGGTCACCACGTAGCACCTCCCCCAAATTTTCAGCACTGTTCAGAATCTTGGGTGGCTTACAGTAGTTTAAGTAGTAATAGTCATATGGAAGTTGGGTCTTTGTAGATGACAATTTGTTCACTTTTACAGAAAGGGGATCACCCTGTTCAGAATCAGAAAAGGATAATTTGAGACTAAATACAATTAATTACAATAAAGTTGACAAAAACCATAACAAAAAAAGGTCTTGAACAAAATTCAGAATTTTAATGATATAATCTGAATATTCCCCCCACTGATCCCCAGCCTCAAAATTAGAGAACGGAAAAATAGTTTCAAGCAAAGTAATATGTACCCTTGAGGTGAATGCAACCTCATAGTGAAATGGAAAACAGCACTGGCAGATTTACCAACTTCAAATTGTACAAACAAATCGCCCCAGCACCACATGAAATTAACACCAAATATGCTTTTATGCTTTTAACTCTTTAGTCAGCGATCTATTGGAGCTTGGAAAAGTATAATAATATCTTCATAGTTTTGGATATTCATTGGAGAAAAAAGAAATAAATTGCAGGAAATCACATCCTTAATTTCAGAAGATATTAAGAAAAACAAAAGTAAAATGTTGAGAAAGAATGAAGTAGCCTTTATTTCTTCACATCAGTGATCATTAACACTATAACTGAGAGCTCTATCAGCCATCACACAACACCAAAAGCCCCCCTAAGATCAAAGTGCTAAGCTATAACAAATGTTACAAAATAATCATGTATTGCAGTAATTATATGAGCCTAAAACTAGATCACTTTAAGTATTTGCAGAAAAGGTGTTTGCTTTTCACATTACACGATCAGGAGAAATGGTGCTTATTTAGGAATCATACATCTATGCAAGTCAAACACGAAGGTTGAACTAGCATAACAATTAATACAGAAAGTTCTTGCAAGAAAACACAATTGGTCTTACATTTCTAAGCCAAAATAAGTTTAAATCCTAATACAGTGGCTAAATATCTAGCCAAAAAACATTACAAGTAGGCAATCTGCCGGTTAAAATTCTAAACATCCCATCATTTGTTAAGCAAAATATGATTCTCCCCAGCATTTCAGAATCAAAATCCAAAACAATCAACGCAATCACCAGTAAAAGGAAAATAAAATTTACATCCAAAATAAAAAAAATGAAAACCCAAAAGGAGACAGAAGAACACAACTACAGATCTAAAAGAAGCGATACACCAACAACATCAGATCAAACCTTAAAAGCCAAAGATCCAACTCCAAATCCCCACCAACAAGAAACAAAACTCACCCACGAATCAGCACCAAAGCATTAAAGATTAAACCCAACAAAGACAAACCTAGAGAAGGGAAGAGTTCAAAAAAAAAGGTACCCTTTGGAAATCGCGGGGGGCGACACCTGGGAGATAGAAGGAATGAGCAGTTGATAGCAACAGCAGCAGCAGAAAAGCGAAGAAGAGAGTCGTACATTTTTTCGTACCCATTTCACCGCTTTCAGGAGAGAGATTGAGAGAAAAACAGAAGAGAAGACTAGAAGAGGAGAGTTAACAGACTTGGGATGGATAATATAATAAGCCATTTGGAAAATGGTTTTCTAAGTTTATTAAAACCACCCCCCCCCCCCACAAAAAAAAAAAAAAAAGGAACAAAAGAAGATTTGGTAATTAATATTTCTTATTCCTCTTTGCGTCCTTTCTATTTATGAAAAAAAAAAAAGAAATTAGCTTTAATTCTAATAAACTTAAATTTAAAAAATAGAATCATTATCCACCGTGGAATATTTTTGCATGTTTCTTGCTATTTAACATTATTATATAAATCACATAAATATAAGCTCAGATTATAATCGAACCAAATCGGAGTTTGATTTTTTTGTATATTTTGTTGCTTAGGTTCAAATTAAACTTAATTTTAAAAACTTGAATTATTTTTTATAAATTAATAAAAATTAAAAATTATTTTATATTAATATTTATATATTTTTATAATTAAATTTAAATATAAATACTTTTATTATTAAATAATAATTTAAAATTTGATAAATCTGAATTAGGGAATGCTACGTCTAAAACCCAATCGTTCCCTCGAACCTACCAACCCATTGATAAATTTAATTCAAATGACATTGGACGAAGTCTTAAATTTACAAATTCCAAAAGACATGTAAGTCTATTAACTTTAAAATAAATAAAGATGTAAAAATCAACGGTATATTAGAAACTTAAAAAATTTATCATTTGATTGGCAATAGAATCAATTGTCTTCTAATTAATTCAAGTTACGAAGCTTTTATAATCAGATCAAGATTTAAATTTTTTTTATTTTTAAATTTAATCAAAAATTTATTTTACTATTCAAAATAATATTAAAAAAATTAAAATTTTATAATAATATTATAATTAAATTTTAATAATTTTTTATTATATAAATAGTAATTCTATTAAAATTGCACGCTACAAATTAATAAACCTTTTATTCAACGGGTCTATCAGATCCAGGCTATCTGGCCCAGTTTTAAGCCCCTTCATAATAATTTTTAGGAAATTTACCACTGCAATTTTCTTTAATAGCCCATAAATTTAGGAAAACCTCTTAAATAGCCAGGGGAATTGAGAAATGCTTTCCTACCCAATTCATGATAGGTAGGATGATAATGATTCAATTTGATTTGATTTTGAAAAATATATATATCATAAATATATAGTATTTTTAATTTATGAAAAATTAGATCAAAATTAAATCAAATAATATTTATAACTGCATTGAACCCTGAATTTAATAAAAAGTAACTTAAAACCAAATATTACTATTTGAATCTATTTTCAATTTTCTTGATTCTTTTCTCTGCCCTAATGATATGTTGCTTTATTAAAAGACTGGAAATGGTGGGTCTCAAGCTTTTGTTTATATCTCTAAAGTTAGGAAGAGCACTTAAAATCCCTTCAAAACCCAGGCAAGCAACAATGCAAATACCCCATTAAAAAACAGGTATTGAATCTAACAGTTTGGTCCACATATATTTAGCACATTAACCCAACCATGGGGGCTCTAATTCCCTACCAACCAGTACCTACATGCATCAGAAAGTAATGGTTCTCAAAATAACAGATCTAGTTTTCAACAACTTAGTAGGACTCGAGAACACAATTAAGATATATATATATATATATATATTTTTTTACTAATTTTTTTCACATGCCAGAATGTGAGATTTAAACTTATCTAGTTCAGCTAGGACCTCTTCTTCAGGACGATAAATCAAATCGATCATCCGCCATATCTGCACCGAAAAAAATATCACTTCTTTTAGCCAACTTTTTTCACTTAAGCACTGGAATTTTTCTGTTCTTTAGGAGGAAGCATTAAATCTTTATAATAGTTCTATACTGCAACATAAATCTATCTATGTCTGGGACTCGAATTTTCTACCTTTCAAATATATACCACCCATTGCAGATGGTATTAGTACACAGACAAGGTGGTGCCCGTTGCACCTTACCAGTTCAATGTGATGCAAGTATCACAGTCCAAAAGTCACATTCCCGGGTTCAAGTGGCACACAGGCTAGAGCTTGAGTCTTGCCCATGACACGAGAATATTCTAGATGGTGTTAGGACAAAGGAGGTGATGAGATACTAACCTATGTTACACAAAATCTTCACTTTTCCTGTAGTACCCATATCCAACACATATTCATACATATGTATGAGAGTATAATCTTCCAAATATACAGAAAAAAAAAAAAAAAAAAAGAACCCACCTATGTCGGACGCATGCCCGTATCTGACATTCACCCCTACGTCTAGGTAGCATGGATGCTAACATACACGCCATAAGCTTTCTCAAAACTCAATGTTTATTGTAAGTTAATCTGTTCGAGCACCAGTTTTAACCATTTTTTTTCCATGTTAGTATACCATATTATGTCATTACTCAGTAGCAATGGAGTACAAAACGAAAAATGTTACATAAAAGATTGACAAACCAACCTAAAGCCTCCATAAGGTAATTAGCAAAAGGCAACTTCTAAATGCTTAATAGAGGTAGTTTTAATTACCTGTAGAGTACCGCCACCATTAGTGCTTTCACAATCATCCGACACACTGACAATTGTCCACGGATCAGATGCATTCCACTGGAAGTCAACAACCTTGTCTCTGAACACACATATTCAACTTAATCACCCAATAAGAAAATGCTTTTTAAAAGATCAAAATTGACAGTAAAGTTCAGTGTTAGAATATTATGCAAGTTCACCATCGTCAAATGAACCAGAGGAAATTAAAACTAAGAATTCCAATATACCAAATTAAATTCTAAAATTGTGCAATCATACAAAAAGGCACTAACGGAAGATTTATCCACTTTTTATATATTGCCACAAATTTAACCTATTTTGTTCAATACAACAAGATCTATGATATGGCCTTGAAAATAATGTGAAACTAGAAAAAGATAAACTGCTCGTGAAATGTGTATGCAGCGTAAAGATGTCCTTCCTGGCATAACTCATACATACATTACAAACATCAGCAAATATATTGATTCTTTGCATAGTGAAAAAATATGGAGCCCCATACCTATGCCCGGCATGTTGAAAGAACAAGCCAGGAGGAGCCTTTGGTGCCTTCAATCCACCAGTATCTTGCCTTTTCCCAATCTGAAACAAATTTGTCAAACATGCAGTAGCAGAAATATATATGTGCATGTGTGTGTGTGTGTGTGTGTATGTGTGTGCATGTGTGTGCATGGGCAGATTTTCAAACTACTTTTGTTGACCATCTCTAATCTGCACTATTTTGCTATAACCATACATGAACAAGAGTAAGCGAGAAAGAGCAAAGTTGTCTTGCAGAAGCGTTTAGCTCCACACCTTCTTATGATCCCAGATGTTTAAGATCCCATCCTCAGCAGAACTTCCAAAGACTGATGACTTGTCCGGGGACCACTGCGAAGAAAAGAATATTCTTGTCAAAAGCACTAACATCTAAACATATTCCATATTATATATACATTACAAAGAACAACAGAGATTTTGAGCTGAGTATGCTAGAAACTTTCTTTTGCACCTGTACACAAAGGACAGCAGCACCGTGACCCACAAATTTATGGACAGGTGATCCAACTCCACCAGAAGAGAGGTTTCGACGGTCAAACATGTGAACAGTATTATCCGCAGACCTAGTTAATGCAGAATGAATTAAAGGCAACTAACGAACATGCATAGATGTTGGTCAAAAAACACAGAAAATGTAAAATCGCCAGAACATCCTACAACGCAACCCAGTAAAGAATACAAGTGTAACGTCTAACAGATATATATACCCTGTCAAAATGAGATTTGCATCATGAGGATTCCAATCGACACAATGAATATCAGCACTATGAGCTTTCTCCACCTGCCCATATACCAAAATAAATCCACTAGCAATTTAATAATAAATATATAAATGCGCTAAAACAATCCACATGAAAAGTTCAAATTGTGAAAGAAACTTTGAGACTACAAGACAATGCAGGAGAAGAGCACAATAGAGTATACAAATCAAAGCAATGCCATAGAGAGGGCATCCAAGAATTACTTTGAAATGCATTTAAATAATGATTTTATGATGTAACAATGTGCATCAAACCATCCGACAGACCTTTTCCTTTCCTATATTCAGCATCACTTTAAACTATCACAAAGTGCTAAAGTGGACCATGTACCACAGGCATAACTAGCAAGTCCTTTGGGGCGGCCTTCATTGGAAATATAATAACTACACCACTCACTACTCTCATATTTGACAAAGCAGCAGTCTTCACACTCAATAGGGGTTTTTTATCCTGATAATGGGACAAGTTTGAGGGTATAACCTCTAAACATTTAAGCATGATAAAGAATACATTTCTATCAAGGCTATAGTACATTGGTCAGGGATAAACACTAAGGGTTCCTCTTCAAAAGTGCCATCCTAACAACTAGGATTGACATTAAGTAGACAACTCAATATTTTGTTTCCTCCACCATACCTGAAATATAACAACCATAAGTAGAGATCTATAAACTGTATCACGAAGCAAAACTGGAATAGCAAAAAGATGCAAATACTCAGAAGAATTCCAACCTTGACAGCCGGAGTAGAGCCAGCTCTTGCATCCCATAATATAAGACAAGAATCATCACCTACACTGCAGAATTCCTGAGCACTAAAGACAAGGTACAAATAACACAAGAATAAGAGAGAGAAGTTGTTAAAATGATTCAGTAAAGATATAAGGGTTTCTATCTATCATGTCACGTAGAATATCCTTATCAGGGTAATCTCAAACTCCAAATGAATAAACTTTAAATAACAATTAAAATCAATGGCATCAATGACATGTCTAGCATGCAGCACTCTGTATCATATAAATCATGAAGAAACAATGACATAAACCATGACAATAATCAATTAAATTACCTTGATTGGCAGAACTGTACATCTTCAACAGTATCCTCATGACCTTGGTAGATACCTCGTGCCCCAATGGAAGGGCCATCAACAGGTTTATCATTACTCCCACAACCCTTAGAGGCATGTTTTGTACTTGTGCTAGTAGATCCTAGAGACTTTGTGGGCCCTTGCTCCATTGCTAGAGTAGAGATATGATCATGAATGCTCCACAAAACGACTGACTTGTCCTTGCCTGCCAGTAAGTTCTCCTTGGTCAGCACTATTTGAGAGGAAAATCAACATGTAACAGAGAAAGAGAACAATAGCTAAGTTTCCAGCACATGGCCCAATGAGTGTTTTATTTAATTTTTCGGAAGGAATACTGCATGCCAGCATACTTTAAAAGTATATACAGAGTGCCAAGTTGTCCCAGTTTCTCCTAGAAAATTGGAATTAGCTGATAAAATTTGTATTCCAGTACAAGGTGTGATTATATTCCATTTGCCTCAGGAATTTAAAAGAATCTGACGAAACTAATAGACATAAGACTGACTGACCATCCACTTTGAAACGAAGATAAAACAATCCCTCATGACAGTAGTGCCTCTCAATGAACCAACACATCATTATAATTGACTACTGAATGTCACAATTGCCATTAAAAAAACCGTAGTTCAAGTCCATAACGTGTTTCAAAGTCTCTTTGAATAAATCACCACAACTTCCTCAAGACTAAGCCTTGGTTTAAAACCATAAGCTGTCTCACCTCAGTGGCCACCAAGAGATAAGTGAAAAAATACATCATAATGTGAAATCTTGCATGCAGAGCAGAAATGCCTGAAGAATATCAAGTAAATAGTATTTTAAAAACCTTTTTGACCATAATTGTAGAATTCAAAAGAAATATGTCTTTCCACTACGCTACAACTTGCATCAAACATAGTTTATACTTTGAAATAATACTGTAAAAAAAGTAAACATCTGAATATATGATTATCTGTGATATTTGAATAACCATATCAATACGTAAAGGATTATCATATGCATATTCACCCTACATTATCTAAATATTGCCTATCTAAGATTTAATTTAAAGATTTAAAAAGTTTGCAAAGTAACACAATGATTCAACCTCCAGATAGGACAAAGGGTTCAGTTGGGCACATAGCAAGAGCAAATTCAGCATTTTCTTGATGTCCAGTCAATATCTGCAAGATGGTAGATTCTAAGTTAAAAACGACCTGATGAAAAGAACATTATTACAAATGAAATCTCCAAGTAGCAGAAGCTGCATCTTAATTTTCTAAATGTCCATTAACAGCCAATATCAGTATATCACACAATTCAAAATTTTCAACTATTAGTCGAAAACTTTTAAATTTGCAATTAATGGAATCATGAAGTATGCAGATAAGATTTTTTTTTTTTTTTCTTTTTGGATAACTAAGCATGCAAATTGCTACAAATAAGTACATAGATATAGTCAAATTTTTGAATGAATAATTCAAAAGAAAGAAGAGGCACTGATAAAAATATCACAAATTTAAGTCCTTTCAGGACAAACCAGATCAGGACGAGAATTTGTAGCTCCCAGCACAGCATGGCGATTAGGTTGGGCCTCTACATCCCAAATGAGGACCTATTTTGAAAATTCAATGTGTTTAGGTCACATTGAGCGTCAATGACTTATAAATTTCAAGTACAACAAAAACAAATAGTATAGGTTCCATTTATCTACAAAGATAACATGAGAAATAATAAATGCTTACATCAGGACTATCAGTATGAGTCGCCACTATCTTACTGTTCTGTGGGAGTTCCCTTATTCTGTTCACCTGCAAAATGACAACCATAGCATTCTGAATGACACCAAGGAACATTAGAATTACAAGAGACTTTCATAAGTTAGAGAATGAATGAAAGCTTTGATAAAGCTAGAGTAATAAATAAATCATCTATCTTATATTTTGAGCATTAACTTATCAGAAGTTTCTTTAATAATCCCAGTCCTTTCAAGAAACAAAACTAGTTTCTCCATCTTTCTCCATTCCAGAACTAAAATCGTGCATTGTTCAGTACCTCAGGTAGTCACCATCTTAATTTAAAACTTAGTTTTTATCATATCAGTAAACTACCAAAGAAACTAGTCAAGTTAGAAACAAGTGGAGAATACAAGCCACATATACCTCGCCAGGGTGTATAATAGTTTTATATTTCTTCACAAAGGGGGAACGTGCTTCTTCATTGAACTGCAAGATCAAGCAAGCAAACAGCACCACAGCAATTCAATGAATTAGATAAAATCAGGATAAAATCTTGGATGAAAAGGGAAAGCAGAAGGGTAAATAAGAAAAAAAATGAAACACTTGTGTTGCGTTGTTTAAATCACATCACCTGAGATATGTGCTCGGCAGCAGCAACCCTAGGTTTAACAACCTCACAGTTCGCTATTACAAGTGTGTTTGGAACACTTCCATCAGTCTGATAAAAGAGACAAATGTAAGTTGAACGACCAAGAAAACAAATGTCCAGGCACAATCAGAACAAAAAATACTATTTGCTAAGGTGAATTGGTAAGTATAGCAACTAAACAAAGAATGCAATAGGTTCAAAGCTTTTCACACAGAGAAAAATTTTCAAAAACACAATAATGCATGCCTATAGCTTAACCTGTTGAAAAGGCTAAGGCGGAAATCTCAAATCAGTAACCAGGATCATTTTCCCGGCACAAGAGAAAGAAATCCAACACTAATAAACTTCTTCAATTTACTCAAATTAAATGATAAACAGTGACTAAAGAACCACCCTCAAATCTATAGAGCCAATATGAACCGAATTCAAGTTTATCCCACAGAACAATGACTTGCCTGTTCTGAAAGGTAAAGACGCTGACGATTCTTGTAAGTAGCTTGCTCTAGTTGAGGCCCCCACCTATGATTACAAAAACCATAAGATATAATACTAATTAGCATTTGTTTTGCGGGTTGAAACTCCATAATTAAAAAATAGTTGCGTATTCGTCACTTTTGTTTCCACATATCTACGTTTTCTAATGCCAATTATATCAAATTCAGATAAAGAGAAAGTAAATGCGCCTTAAAAATAGTATAAAATAGGAATGGAAAGCCGTTTGGTACATTGGCAGCAAGGGTGATCCATTTTCCCTTTTAATTATTTCCTTCAGTTTCCCAGCAAACAAACGTATTAGTTTAAAAAAATTTTTTTTTTTTTTGGAAACTGGAAGCCGTAGAAGAGGGGAAAGTACGGACCGGCAAGAGAGAGAAGGCCAAACGAGGTTGTGATTAGCGAGCCAATCGTAGAGGACAGGCACCAGAGACTTCCATTGAGTGTATTTCTCTTCCACCGATCTCCCTTTCTCCGCCTTCATTTTCCCCTTCCTCGCACTTCTCTTTGATATTTTCTCTCCTTTTTTTTCTTTTTCCCTTTCCTTTCTTTTCTTTTTAGTGTAAAAAAAATTTTCCCGCCTTTGCTCCTTTTATAGGGTTTTGCATCGGTTTATATTGGATTGAGTACCCTCCTCGAGCTGCGCGATAGATTTCTTGCCCACACAGTTTCATATATTAATATTGTGGTTATATATTATAAATATTTATAATTTATGTAAAATATTTTATATTTATTTAAATTTTAATATATGCAGTTAAAATTGATTAGTTTTAATGGATCATGATCTGATTAATCCAATAAAATTAAAAATAGTAATCATGGTAAGATTGAATATTTTAATAATAAAATTAAAATCAGTAGTGAATATATGTTTAAATTCAAATATAGTAATAATAGTAAAATGAATTATAATAAAATAAAGTGAAATGTTAATTATGAACATAAAATTAAAATATATATAATAAATAATTAAAAATTAAATTTATATTAAATAATAAAAATATATTAAATAAGAAAAATGAATATATATTAAATAATAAAAATGAATAATTATTTTTTAGACTAATGGTGCAAAAAAAAATCATAAGTAAAGTTTACGTGATAACATATGTCTCATTAATTTATTATTTATTATTTTAAATATTCATAGACACGCATCATCTGATGAATTTCATTTGTGAAGCTTTTTTTGGATAATAATATATAAAAAATTATCAATAAAAAATATATTAAAATTATATTTATATTAAATAATAATTAAAATTATATTTATATTAAAAATAATTTAATAAAATAGATATAAAAACAAAAAAAATTAAAAAAGATATAAAGATGAAAGAGAAATTACCCTCTATGGGGTCTAGTTACTCCTCCTGAGCCCTACAAAAGATTAAGTGCTCACATAACCTCGTAGGGATGCATAAAAAATGCACTCCACCAAAGTGTAATGACGGTTAAGGGTAATTCCTCTAAAAAAGGCATCGGAGGTGTAGAGCGCATATATAAGTTGGATTGAGTTTAAATTAAATTTAAGTATAATATTAATATTAAAATATTTATTTAAATTTGATCTGATCTAAAATATAAGTTACAAAGTTAATCCAAGTTTATTCATATTTATAAATAGATCGTGCAAACTCCTTTAGGCTCATTCATATTATATTTTTTAAATTTTATTCTTTACAAATTTAACAAGTTTTTTTTATTAAGTTTTAAAATATAAATAATTTAACTTAATTTAATGTTCACACTACAATATTACATATATATTTTTATGTGATAAAAATTAGATAATATATAAAATTAATATATATTATGTAATAGTAAAATAGGCCTAGCTAGGCAAGCTTGGGTTTTAAAAATTAGAGCCAATGCTTGGCCTGTTTTTTAATCGAAACTAATTTTTTTATTCAAGCTCATTTTTCAGAGCTAATATTTTTATTCAAACCTTCTTAAATATCGAGCAAGCCTTCAAGTTTGGGTGAATAGACCGACCCTTGAACAAGTCTAGTGGAGAGATCTAAACAAAGTCTCAGGCGTCGTCGCTTAGTAAGATGGAAAGAAAATTGCAAAGATGGAAAATTGGAAGAAAGAAAAAGTGAAAACATAAAAAATATTTTTCTATAAGTGTGCTCGATAAGAAATATGGAAAAATAAAAAATAGTTTTCATTGCCCTTAATGCTTAGAATAATTGAAAAATGAGAGGAATGAAAATAAAGATATACTGTTTTATTATTATACCTTTGTAAGTTAAGATAAAAAATAAAGTTTAAAAAAATGACGTAAATAAGCATACTTGACTCACACAACTCTTATTTCTTTTATCTTTTCTTCCAAATTTGAATGATTTATTATTCTTAATAGGTATAGAAAATTGCAAGCTTTCTTATTTTCTTTATAAGGAAATATAACAAAAAGAGCTAACCTTTAAGCAGCCACAAGGGTAAATTATAAGGGAAAGAGTGAGCATTAATCGATTTAACCGACAAACCAATTAAATTTAATTAACTTAATTTAATTTATTTGATTTTGAAATTAATAGATTGCGAAAACAATTTTATTCGTTTAGTTGAATGATTATCAATTTTTTAAGTTGATAATTGGACGAACTAGTAGAATCTTTTAATATAAATATAATTTATTTATATTATATATAATATATAATTATTTTATATAATAATATAAATAATTTATTTTTAAAAATTTTAAAAATCAATTAAACCGATTAACTTAAGTTTGATTTAATTATTTATATTTTGAATTTTTCTGTCAACTTTATATAATTTTTAAAATCGAACATATCGAATGTTCACCCTAATAAATTAGCTATTCACGCTGTTGAATTGAATTTAACTTGGATATTTTCAGTTGAGATGTTTATAGATTTGAGTTGAATTTTGATAATAATATCAATACTATCTTATAACTCGAATTTTATATTTTATTTAGATTTATCCATATTAATTTGTAAAAGTAAATATTTTCATATTAGTTTGAGAATGTCCCCCTTATATCATAAAAGATCTTAAATTCACAAAATTTGTCAACGTCATCTATACTAGATTTGCTCACAAGTGGTAGAAAATTTTGAAATTAAAATATAAGGAATTCGTATTAATCTGTAATCGCTATTTAAAAATAATAAAATATTAAAAAATAATTTTATAATAAAATTTATATATTTTTATAATTAAAATTAAATTAAAAATTTATTTTAATTAAATAAATAATTATTTAAATTAAATAAATTAATTTAAATTATAAAATACTATACTTACATCCGAATGAATTACTGAACCTTGAATAAATCTCTCCCAATTTCCATCGACAAATTTTATATTTAAACTGAGCAAGTTAACGGTGCCGCTTCACCAGAACATTCATCTCGAAAGTGAATACCCACCAAAACGTTGTTAAAGAAACAGGGGAATTTTGATGGAAATCGAAGGAGCAGATGGTTCAAAATTGGCGCTAAAATCCGGTTCCAAGACCATATTCGGAAGAGGCTTGGGGTTCAACACCAGTGACCGGACCGTGTCTCGCCGTCATGTTTTACTCCAGCTCCAAACACCGGTCGCCAGAAATGGCCAGACCCGAAAGGAGCCTAGGGTTTCATTCGAAGTTATTGGCAAGAACCCGGTTTGGGTACGGAGCAGAAAAAAGGGAGAGATTAAGGTTTTCAAAAATTCCGATAAAGGTGAGCTTGAAGATGGCGATTGGCTCTGCGTTTCGAGTCGAATCCCTGTTTGGTTTGTATTGAAGAAAACTGAACAAAATGGAAAAGAAGAAGAAGAAAGAGATTTGGGGAGTGACAGTGGAGCAGAGAGTGTTGATATAGAAGATATTGACCCTGTTAAAGGTAAGAATGGCTTTCTTAAATTTTTTGCTAGATTCAATTTTTGTTTGGTTAGTGAGAAAGTGAGAAAAGAAAACCCAGGAAAAGTAATCAATTAATTACATTTATTTTAGCTGATTTATAACTTCGTACTTGGAAAGTTTCAATTTTTAGTTGGATAATTAAGTGGTGAATGCAGAATTTGGTTTTCTTGTAACTGGGCGTGAATTTGATCAATACCCGAAACAAAGGATCCGTAATATAAAGAATTGGGACTGGTTTCTTGAGGAACACGTAAAGGGAGAAGATAGCGAGGACGATGATGATGAAGCTGTCAAGGGAAGGGGGAGGGGAGGTAAGGGGAGAAAGAAAAAGAAAGGAGTCATTGGCGGCAACGACGACGACGACTGGCCTGGTGAGAGCGTCGGTGAGATCAAGGAGGTGACGGCAAAAGGAAGAAAGGTCCGGAGAGCGGTTTATTCGACGAGATCGAAGGACCGTGAGACGTCAAAGAAGGAAGGTGGAAAAACTAGAAGTTCGACGCAGAAGAAAACTGTTGCTGCAAGGAAAGAAGGCGGTTTAGATGAAGATGATGAAACACTTGGTGGCTTTGTTGTGGACGATGATGATGCAGAATTGGAAGAAGAAAGCGAATTGGATGAAGAAGAGGAAGAAGATTTTGATGATGATGATGAAGACGACGAAGACGATGACGAGGAGTAAGTAGATTGGCTTTCCCAGTCAACCTCTTTTAACTAGTATGACATCGAAGGTAGCATAATATCATGGTCTTAAAAACAGTAGTAATGAAATCCACATCGACTGTGAGTATACAAGTCTTCACGCCATCTTTAACTTGAAGAGGTGTCTTTTGTCGACAAAACCTGTGACCCAATGAGTCAAAATGGCTAGATTTCAGTGAGTTACATACCCATAGTTCATTGTTTTTTTGGATTGTTGTATCTATTAGTAGTTCCAACAATTTTTCTACTATATGGTGGATTTCCCAACCTTTGCTTGGGCCTAATTCTCTCTTTGGTTAATTTTAAGGATTGCATTCTCTGGCATCAGAATGATACATTTGGTATTTTACTTTCGGAGTGCTTCCGTAAGATCGAGCCCATTCTGGGTGGACATAGCTAATTTTGGATCTATTGTGTCCCTAAGTTTTATTTTCATGTCCATAGCTATTAATTAAGATTCAGAGTCAACGACGGATCTTGACATTGAATTTTGAAGGAACTAAACAATATTATATTTGATCTTAATTTTTTTTTTTAAGACATGTCCTGTTACAATGTTAAGTTAGATTAACAGTTAGCTACGTTATTTGGACTTTTTTTTCCCTCAAAAGTATCCGTTACGTATTTGGATTTGGGACACGAGTATGAAAAGATGATCTTATAAATATATAGAAATTTTTTAAAAAAAATAAATATATTCATATTAGATATATATTTTTATTCGACTGATTCTATCACTCTTTTATTGCAATAATAAATGCAGCAAAATGTCATCAGATTTTCATCCTCTCCGTATATATTTGAGAAGCATTTTCAATTGATTTTGGCTGTCTTCATGCTCCAAGCATTCAACTTTGCAATCTTCAGCGTTTCACTTCCATTATTGAAAACATACAAGCGAGCAGCGTTGTTAACTGCCAAAGTGGGATAAACTCTGGCTGTGATGCAAGCTTTGCCACCTGCACCAAAGCTCTCCACTATGGAATGATCTATCTGTGAAAAAAAAAAAAAAAAGGATAATTTCCAAGGTAAGAAACAAATCCAGAGATGTTGGCCCGAGCTGAGTCTGGAAATTTTTTTCCTTGCTCAAGCTCAAGTTGGACCGGTCAGAAAATCCATTTATAATTTCATATATTATCTAAATGGAACTAACCAAGCTCCTCAATGACAACTTTTGATGAAGAGGGTCAACATCCAGGAAAGCCCCATAGGTGGTCTTGTCGTTCTCTTCATTTAGGGATGATCTGTAAGACAGAAATAACAAAAAAAGGCTCAAGAATTTGGTAAGCTTTCTGGAGAATTTCGGATTTTTGAATAGGTTTGAAGATTGCAAAGTATGTAAGGAGGGATTCCGACCTGCTCTGATCGCTGCACATTAACACCACATATTTGTTCTGGGCTTTGAATATTCTGAAGAACACTGCTGTGTTCTCTTTTAGGTCCTTTGAAGCCAAAACTAGCAACCCAAATGGACCAACACTTCCTTTAACTGATGCACCCTTTTGACTGCATAGCAATTGTGGGTCTGTCCAGTTTGGTTTTAGCACTTCAGCTTTCTCAAACTCAGATATCTCAAATGAAATCTCAACATCTGCCTGCTCAAGGGGGAGAAACAAACAAGTGAAATTATCAAATTACCCATATAATTTACTTGTCGACTAGAGAATTTTTTAAAATACGTGCTACGCATCAAAAACCTATTGAATCAGTAGTCCGTCCAGCTTGACAGATCTGATTTGTATTAAGACAGACTTGAATTTGAATTTTAGTGAACCAAGACAAGATTTTAAAAAATCTTGAAACCTAGTTGTACAACCCAAGAGCAGGTCTACGACCAACTTACCTGTGCAGCACTGACACCGAAAACTTCAATAACTGATCCTCCCATGAGCAATTTGCTATGCAAGCTTACGTGGTTTGCACGTAGCTTCTCTATTTCTACTATTGGCCATTGTACCAATTGTTTTCCAGATTTGGCCAGCCAAAGTTTCCTTGGAATTGCCTGCGAAATGATACCATAATGGAGATTTTATTACAGAGTTTGCAGCTATATCCTGGAACAAACTCTTTTTTTTTTTCATTTTACAAAGTAGGCAAAACTTTAGGACGTTGAAAGGATTGGAAATATTAAGATTGAAATCATAAATATGGGTGATGTATAAATGAATCGGACTAAACTTCAGGTTCAAAAACAAACCTTTGTTTCTTAATCATTTGATCTGTTCAATTTCAAACCAAATATTGCTAATTCTTAATGTAAATTATATACAAGATATGCAAGCTTTGTTAGCTTACCAAGTTTCTGACTGGTTAAGATTTGATCTTTGCTCTAGCATTTCATATTTTGGTTGTAACTTTCAACTCGAGGAACCCAAGACTTAGCCTATTAGATTCATACAACTATTTTTAAGAAGTAACATTCAACACCTTAAAATTAAAATTTCAATATCTGCGATCTTTTTTTCTGCCTAATAAACAATAAAAAATAAATCAAAATATACCTGAATTCCAGCCCATCCTTTCTTGATATCATCAGCAACACTTGATGATTCATTAATCCAACCCCATAAGATTCTTCTGTTCTTGACACTGTCAAAGAAACTCTTAGAAGCATAAAATTTGCCATAATCATATCTCAAGCCTGAATCACTTTCAACAAATCCCTTAAATGGTGTATAAATGTCCTTGACATTGTCATATGAGCCAATAGTATAATATTCATGCCTGGTATCATCTAAGCTGACCTTAAGCACATGCTTGACGGAAGGTCCATGAATGGATGTATCAACACCATTTTGGCCATTAACTGAAACAGGGAAGAAATCAGGGCATTCCCACATTCCAGTGCCGTCAGCTGAATGCAAAGGGATTAAGGCTTGAGCCCAATTGATAAAATCTTCGCTTTTGTAAAGGATGGCTAAGCCCTGGTGGTTAACTTTGCTTCCAATGATGACCCTCCATTTCTTATCAGGGCCTAACCAGGCAGTGGTTGGATCTCTGAATGAAGTTGCGTTAATCTGATTCTGAGAAGTGGGTTGCATCAAAGGATTTTTGGGTGATTTTATCCATTCCCGGAGGTAAGGGTCTGACAAATTCTTGGGTATGGCTAGATTCTGGACTTGGTTGTTTTTGGGGTCAATTCCAGTGTAAAGAATAGCCGGTTTGCCACTAGGGAGGATTGTAGCTGAACCAGACCAGCAGCCATTGACATCATAAGGCTGAGATGGATAGATGGCAGGATCATGAGGGGTCCAATTGACAAGATCTTTTGATGTCGAGTGAGCCCAGATTTTTTTGCCTTTCCCTGCAACTTGTGCTTTGTACTGGTAAAACAGGTGGTATAGTCCCTTGTAAACCATAAGTCCTGCAAAATTAGCAGTAATTTTTGCATATTTTATCATTTAAAACTATCACAGAAATCCAGGACAATGCATTATCTAAGATAATATTTCTCAGAATCCTGGAAGAAGGAGCTAACCATTAGGATCTTTTATCCAGAAGTAGCCATTTGAGATTTGCCAGTACCATAGTCAGAGCACATTGAAAAGAAAACAGGAAACCACGTGACAAATAGTTAGACATACAAAAATGAACTATAGCTAGATATTATAAAGTTAATGCAGATATCGTAGGAAAGCAAAGAAAAGCATTAAAAAAAAAAAAAGAAAAGGAAAGTTCAAAAAGGGAATTGGAAGGAACCCAGAACTTGGCCCGGTTGGTTCATGCCTTGTTGGCATTAAGAAGCTTTGGTGTTTGAATCTCAGTATTTGAAACAATCTTTCTCTTATCTCCAGATTACGGTCTTCTTTATAACAAAAAAAGGGAATTGAGAGAGTTTTATTAGTTGAAAAAACATATAATACCATTCATCCAATTGCTGGGCGGTTGAAAATGGTAGCCAGTTCTGTAAGGTTGATTTGTAGATGCAGCAGCGGATTGAACAGTTTGAAGGTTCTTGAAAACATGATGCGAATCTTCAAGTTCCACAAGGCCAACCACCGAAGAGCAAAGATCAAAAAGAACCAGACAAAAGAGTTAGCCATGCTTGTGCATAGTGGGGATGGATTAGAATTGAGAACTGAAAAGCTATTAAAGAAAGTTCAAAGCTGTGTCATCAGATTCTTGACAGTAGAAATAACAAAGAAATTGTTTTCTGTCAAAGTGAAAGATCAAGTATAACAAACTACAACATCATGTGGAAATTTTTTTCATTGCCCGAGCATGAGTCGGATCAATTCAAAATTTCATATTACTATTTAAATTTTTAAATTAAATTTAAATAAGAAATAATTTTTTGTTATACATATTATAATAAGAACTGGTTCAGATCAAATCGAATTATTGAAATATTAACTCAAATCTAACTTAGTACAAATCGAATAAACTACTCGAGCTTGAATAAGTTTACTCACAATTTTACAGGTTGACTTTTATTTAGTGCAAAGTACTAAGAGTTTGAACAAAATAATGCAACCATATATATATATATATATATATATATATATTTTCAATCAAACACCATCAACTTGGCTAACACTTAATTTAAAAGTAATGGGAAAACTAGTTTAAGCCTTTTATGTAGGTTAAAACGCTGGCTTAGCTTGCTAAATTATGACACTACAAATGGAGTAAATTAAGGGTTTAAACTAAAACAACGTTAAATGAAAGGTTTAAATAATACTCAAAGTTTGTCTTGGCCCAATGCAACTTTGAAGCAGCCTTTCCAACTTCAAAAACTCAAATAAACCTCAACTCTTTTAAAGAAAAACAATATAAACACTCAATTTAAGTTTATTTTTTTAAAAAATTTGAGTTAATTATCATTATCCATTTAACTATATCGAAATGATTATATTTTAATTAAGTTATTTAAAAAATTTCTTTCAACCCAAAATTTAACTTGGTTTATACAATAACCCGTATTGATATCTGTAGAAAAAGTGTTTGCGAATCGAATTCTATTTCATTTTTTTTTTGAATTTTTGATATAAACCCGAATTGTACTCAATCCAAAAGCCCAAATTATTGTATATAAATTAATAAAAAAGTAAAAATTTTTATATTAATATTTATATATTTTTATAATTAAATTTAAATAAAAATTATTTTTTATCATTATATAGTAACTTGGACTGGACACTGATCTGATTCGAATTATCAAAAGCTTTATCCAAAACTTACTTCAAACAAATAAAGCGTTCGACTCACGAATAACCCTAATCTAAAATTTAAATATTAATATTTGTAATTTTTTTATTTTCAATTTGCCATGTGGTTTGAAAAAAAATAAAAAAACTATAATTTGTTGATAGGGCCTAGCATGGGACAAAGCACCTAAAGTTTTGGCTCGACTTATACACCAATAAAATATACATATAGATTAGTTAATTAATGTGCAGTTAGTTTTGATTAGTAAATTCTATGTATTGTATTTCTAATTACTGATGTAATATTAGAATAGCATTTGTTTTTTTAATGGGTTTTGCTCAGCTGCCAGACGACCCAATGCACTCGATAATTCGTGCATACGCTTATTTATCAAATATCATAATTATATTTAAAATATTATATTTATATAAATTTTAATATATCTTATCGTATTTATATTATTTTTAAATTTTATTATATTTGTATCATATTTTAATTATTTTTTTATTTATTTTATGTAATTATACTATATCCAATGTTAAGCATCATCAAAAATAAAAATAAAAAACCACTATTTTTCTATAATATTATTTCACATATCAACCTTTTTCTTTAACTTAATAATAAAGAAACCATCTTTTTTTTATTCAAAATTATTGTCAGAAAATAGTGTTTTATATATATATATATGTATAATTTTTATATGTAGCATTGTCCATATAATAATTTTTCCTTGCAAGTGATGACATAATATAATTGAGAAATAAAAACAATAACTAACACTTGACTTGGTAAATGCTATCCTTTATAGAATAAATATTATGTTCTTATAGTGCAAACTTGTTGGAAATTGGAAATATATGAATCTTATATTATTTATCTATGCAAAGAAATAAGTCTCCTGTAGAAGAATAATGTAACGATATAGAAAGTATATTTTGCAACACGAATCGAGTAGGGTGATTGCTATATCTATTATATCTATTAATGTTAGATATGACTCGAACATGATAAAAAAATTAAAATGAAATATAATACGGAAAATATAAATATGTTAAAACTACACAGATTAGTGCAATCTTCTCCAAAGCTAAAAGACATCATAAAAAATTTTAGAAACTAATTTGGTAATTAAGAGCCTTCCCTTGGCATCAGCCATTTAAACTATAACATGTATACTTCCTAATGAAGAGCATAAAGGGCCCCTTGGAGAAGGCTTCACTTCAGGGGCTGCGCCTGGCAGTGGCACTCTAATTTTCTAGTTGGCAATCGACCGAATGCAACTGATAAGCATTAATGGCGGTAGTGTTGTTTTTTATCAATGGAAATAATGCTGCTAATAAGGTGGAACAAAACGAGCTCAAACTCCTCTCCGTTGCTCCATTCGCATACTTGTGCCTTTAATTGCCTCCTGTTTTTGCAAATCAGATCCCAGACTGGGAAATTCTTCCTTGGGATTACGTAGTCACCATTCCAAGCTTCAAACTTGGGCAGAAATCTCCAAGCCCATCACCCACGCAGATTATTGTTTTCTTCTCCTCCTCCATGGACATTGAAGCTTCGATCCTTTCAACCACGACACCCTCTCAAGAAAGAATTAAAGCCATAGTTAATTAGATATAGGACGAAAGATGATTACTTAAAATAAGTAACATTTTTTTATATATCTTAGACCTAATCATGCTCGGATTCATTATATATATATATATATATGTGTGTGTGTGTGTGTGTGTGTACTAAAAAATTTCTCAGAAATTATGTGATTAATCGATGCATGCATGGTTCATTGTTGCTTTTGATTTTGATTTTTAAGTTTATATACATACATATATATATATATATATATATATATATATATATATGCATGCACAAATATATACCTTGCACATATTTGGAGGGCAGGGATGAGGACATCCATGGGGAGATCTAGAGAAATCATGGTAAGGGAAAATCCTTAGCCTGCCGCCTTCATCAACGAAACATGGGTTGGTATTGATCTCTGAAAAGCATTCCTTCAGACCATGGCGCTCCAATATTGTGTCGATGAAGAACACGTTTGCGTCGCTTACAATCTTCAAATCACACCTGAAAATCAATAATACCAAAACCCTCAAAACTTTAATTATTTTTTGCGGCGAAAAAAACCAGAAAAAGTAAATAAATAATTAAAGACACAGGAAACAATACGCTAAAGCATGAGCCATTTTAATGGCTTGGATGATCCAGGGATGTATTGGAGTTCTTTCCAGAACAGCAACAATGTCCTCGATTTTGGTACCTCGTGAATGAAGTTCTTTCATCATTCGGTCCTTTCATAGAAGAAAATAACAGCGATTATTACATTTGAAAAAAAACAAAAAAAAAAAAGGCAAAAAGCAAGAACATGCATGCAACTGAAATGAAAAGAAAACAAAGAATAACCAACCATAAGAGAGTTCCAAGGCATGGTAGGGAGGAGTTGATTGAACAACTCGGTAGCACCCAACTCATCCAACACCCAGTTATCACTATCACAATCGGTAATCGTTTTATGGAAATCCAAAATCACTACTACATCAGCTGCCGCCATTTCGGAAGATTGAACCAAAGAAACCGTAATGAACACCCAAAGAAAATATATCAATCACCACGAAAATAAAACAGATGGAAGGGATATTTGGTTAAGGTTTACGCCGACTTTTGGGTGACAGAGTAAACAGATGAAAGGGTAGTTATAGTTATGTAGGAAAGATAGGTAGGTTTGAATTGAATTTGAAAGAGGGTTCTGATTATCGAAAATACATAATGAATCCTTGTGACGGAAGTAATTTAATTTGTTCTTTAGTCACATAAAATTAGATGGTGCCAAATAGCCAATGATGCCCTTTTCCTCCTTTCCACCAATGACAAAACCATCAAGTTTTAGAAGGTAGGAAAGGAAATGACCTGTGGTAGTTGCACTCTACACAATCATTTGATTGTTTACTCACTTTTGATTAAGTTTTTAGGCTGAAAATTAAAGTACTTATTGAGCCTATATGAGTTTTAATAAGTATAAAAAAAAAAAAATTAAAGCTTAATCGGAGTGCTCAAGGTAAGGTAATGAACTTCTTTGTAGCATCAGATATTTCCAAGGAGCAGTGCTTTCAACAAGGTGTAGGACTCTCTGATTGCCTGACTGAATTAGGGGGCAAACCCCATGATTCCTTGCCCTTTTTTGGTGGGGGAGGTGAACGAAATTGGAAGATTCAGCCCTTTATAGTATCTTCCTGCATCATTCTTCTAAATGTGCACTTCTTGGTATTATATGTCTAATATACCGTTAGATTTTATATTCTATCCTGTTATCCATTCGTCATCTTAGAATCTGTCACTTTCTTCTCTGAATATTTTGGGATTACTGGGCCCTGTGAGACCGTTTGAAATTCGATAATCACATTGTATCTAAATATTTCAAAGTCGAACTGAATTAATCTCAAATAAAAAAAAACTCTTTTAACATTTTTTATTTATTTATAAAACTCAAAAATAAAATTTTACTTAAAAAGATATCGCACTCTTTACCACTTGACCCAGCAAGCGGTGATCTTAGAAGACCACTTTGATTGTTCTGTTTACTTTTTCTGTTTTTGGCTGGGGGAGCGTTAAGATTTTGTTTTGAATAACCATGAACTTATTTGATTGTCCGAAGGCTTCTTGGTCACTAATACAAAAATAATATGGCATGTGATCATAGCTTGAAGAAGATAAATTGCAAATAATACAAAAATATAATAAATTACAAATAATAAGGCGTGTGATTAGAGCTTGAAGAAGAAAAGGCAATGTTTTTAAGAAGAAAAAAAAAAGGGCAAATGTTTGTTCACAATTGTGTATAAAAATTACAACACAAATCTGTAAAAATCTATTCGGCTATTTCACAAATTCTCAAATATATAAAGAAGTTTTCGTGCTTTAATGCAAAACAAATATCAAAAAACGAAGATCACATTGAAACAGTACGAGCCTTGTACATGCAGATATACGCCATGTGCCAATCACCTAAAATAAAAAAAACCAAACAAAAATAATTAACAAGTTTTTACCAGTTAAAAGGATGGACACGACAACCTCGAAAACCAAAACAATGGGAGGTCGATGACCGTTCATATTTTATGTTACTTGGATTCGGTTGTGAGTGTTGAACACAAGTATGTATCCGATATGGGTATGTTTAATTTTTTTCCAAAATTTCTACGTATTTGGAAGGTCCTTGGAGGATCATTTTCTCACATACATGTCCGGATATCATCAGACATGAATACTTTAAGAAAAATAGAGATTCGGAGTAACATAGTGCATGTTAACCGTAAACGGTGAACACCAATGGAATGACTCGTGAATCCAAAGCATTCGTGCATTAGATTTGTTGGTATAGACTGATTTCATGGTTTAGAATTTCATAAAAAAGTGAGGTTGAGATTTACCTCCTCCGGAGAGTTTAACAATATCTTCCTCCCGCTGTGGAATAGGGTTATCATCATCGAACTCGATCCATTTCCCTGTGATTGTTAAAGTCACAACTTACTAATTAGTACAACAACAAATGCATACTGAAGTTAGAACACAAATAAAGTCCTGAACAAACTATTCCAGGAAAACTGACCACTTTCTTGCTTGACCCAAGCAACATAATGCCCTGAATCCGCGCTTCGACCTTTGTGGGTCAGCACAGCAACCAAATCATATATCCCAGTTAGATGTGTTTCCTTGTCAGCAGGAACCCCTGAAAAAATCGTAGTGGAAATCAATCCGTCAAAAGTGTAAGCATCACATCTACCACTAACCTATGTTACTCGAACTCGGAAGTGAGTGTTGAATAAGGGTATGTGACCAACACATGTATGCTTGACTTTTTCTAAGTTTTGCCATGTAGTTAAAGGGTCTTTGGAGGGGCATATCCTTCTACCATATCCAAACATGTCGGACACAAATACTTCAAGAGAAATGAAGAGTGAGAGCAACATAGAAACTCAGATTCTGTTATTCAAGAGCTTCCCTGAAAGGAATTAGAAAATTATTTAAACATAGCAGCTTGATGAACAATGTACTGCTAGGTAATTTATCCCTGTAAAATGGTCTTTAAAAGCCAAATTTTATTCATCAAATAAGCATTTATATGAAGAGGAAAACTGTGATTGTTGCAACCACTTGAATTATATATCGCTGTAACCAGTTTAGGCCGACAAAAGATCAGGTAATACAGGGTTTTTACCTTCTCGAGATGTAGTCGCAGATGATTCTCCGCTTACATTTGATGACCCCTGCATGCATAAGATAAAAATTGTATCAAGCACAACTACTCAGGATTTTGCTATTTCAAGCCTGCACTTATAGCTAATTCATCTAGTCACCTCTGTATCAGTCATCTTGACATCACCATCTTTGGAGCTCTTCTCTTTAGCTTTCAAACCGAGCTTTTTACCTTCTTCGTCCCTCAGAATCTAAAAGTTGCATATCAAGGAAAAAGTTGGTCAATGATTGCAAACTGAAATTTTGATTAATCTTCAAAACAAGGCAAAAATGGCTACCTGGCGAGGACCTTCCAATTGTTTGCGAAGTTCGTCTGAACACAGATCATAAACGTCCAACTCCAATGGATAATCCACTTTCTAAAAGGAAAAAAAAAGGGAAACATTTATCATGTAATGCAATTGAATTAAATGTTCAACACATAGATACAACATTTTTCGATAAACAGGCAGAAGGGTCTCATTATTTTATGCTCCTTTACCAAGTCATCTCCTGTTGGTTAATTCAAGAATAGATATTTGTTTACGAAACACATTCTCCAAGTAAGAGAATAAAATTTGCATACCCTCAAAATCTTAGCCTTTTGATTGGACTCCCGCTTCCAGAAAAAACGTACAAACTGAATAGTTAAATACCTTCAGAATTCGCCAGAAAATCAAAACCAAAAACGGTTACCAAAACGTTCATCTCTTCAAAAGGATGGATGAAAACATGGTAATTATGAAGCATCAAAATAGCAAATGGAATCTATGTCGGCAAATTAACATCAGAAGGAAATTTATCGTGATATTTTAGGCAGACTAGAGTCAAAATATACAACAAATGAAGAAAAATAAACAAGCCATTAGTTACCTTGGCAAGCCATTAATTCGGGACTCTTTCAAGTAAATTGCACTGCGCCCCAGGGCAGGAGAAGCCTTCTCCAATTCTGATTTCAAACCCTACATAAAGACAGCTTATCAATCATGTTCACTATCAAATGGATTAACAACAGGATTCTTCATTTGAACACTGCTGAAGCTACAAAAAAGATGAATATTAATAGAAACATTAATTTTTAATTTGATGTGCATGGCAGAGTGTCTAGGATAAACTCCTAACCAGAGAAAATAATTCTAATATCAAAATTTTATTATACGATTTTTTATTTTAAAAAATAAAATCAGCTGCAAGAGGGCACTGAACATAATAATTGTCCCAAACTTGAATCTTTTTCATTTAGCCACAAAGCTGAAAACACTATCAAAAGAAAAGCATTGCATGCAGGATGAATACACTTAATACATACATAGAATAGGAAAGAATATAACTTACATGCTTTAGACCTTCGTGCAAATGGTTAACCTCTTGTGAAATGTGGCATTTTAGTGAATAAACTGATTCCGTCTCAGAGCTTTCTTCACCACTCTCTTGGCAATGAATCCTAGCAATTAAATACAGGTTAGATATTACAAGACAGGTAAATTACTCTTCAGATAAAAAGCAGCAGAAAAGGATGGAAGGTGGAAAATTATAAAATGCATTGCCAGGCAATACCTAATCTTGGGGCATATGGACAAATCAGCTGAACATTGGGTAAATAATTATCTCAAAATAAACATAAAACCATATAAACAACACAAAAATTCTAACGTCGCTTGAACTTAGAAACTGCATAAACTAGTTTGATGTTCTGGTTTTGCTTGTCTTGACTACTTGAAATTTGATCTTCCTTATCTTTTCCCCAGTTAATACACCACTGGTTTACTTTTCTCAGTATTTCTTGTATGAACAGCACCAGTGGTATTCGAATAGCACCATCAATTATCAACGGTTACAAAACATGAAATTGGCTTCTATAAACTGTCTAACTTGATACTGTCATTAAATAAAAATACAGACCAATAATCATCTGTAGATATCTACCTGCTTGCAAGTTCTATACCAAAAAGGTCCTTTACAGCATCAAGATTTTCACTGTAAAAGAAAAAAAGTAGAGAGATTAATATTATTTTTCTAAATAGATTTTGGTTGCTAAAAGGATAAGATAAATGCTAGTAAAGCATTGTAGTACTAAAAGAACTATGCAAGACAACACTGCTCAATATCAAAAAAAAAAAAAAAAAAATCCCAATTTTGCTGAAAAAGTTTGATAAACGAAAGTGCCAGACTGCAGTTAAACTGTCTCAATTATCAGGGATACCATTTGTTCGCTCAATCTCATGCCATTATGCATAACCTAGTGCAAGTGACTAAATAAAAAAAGAACAAGACAACTACCAGGAACCCAGCGATCGAAGAGACTGAGAAAGGGTGTATAAAAGTTGTGTCCAACATTCTTCAGCATCCTGTAGAAAATTCCAAATCACATATCAGCAAATGAGCAAATCTAGAACAGAAGAGTATTGTGTACAGTAGATTACTAATTGAAAAAGAAAAGACAAGAAAATAAAACCTGCTGCATGAAGACACCATTATGCAACTGGCCAAATTGAGGATACTTTTTACGCAATACCTGCAACCAAGATATATAGAAACAATAAGTTCCCCATGATTTCATCAAACTAAATTCCATATAGCAAAAAAAAAAAAAAAAGGCAAGAGAAAAGCCTTTAATGAACTTTGAAGAACAGTGCAATAACTCAGTCGAAAATACTACAGAAGATATTTGCATGATACTCCAGCACAAAATGATAAAAAGGGAAAAAGATCAAATCACTAGGAAAAAGAGCTCGCCAGAATCAGCAAAAAATGTAAGACAAGGCACGCTATTATACTTTTCTGTGATCATTACCTTGTGCAAATATCAAAATGTAATATGGTACACCTACAAAGTTAAAAACATATTGCATGCTATATGCAAAGATTCCACCTAAATTCTAGCAGATGCATATCTTCAATCTAGTGCTATCCTACGAGCTTCACATATCAGAGAGAACATGGAGATTCGGGTGATGCGTAACAAGTAAAACAGGGAACAAACCATCCAAAACCGCATCGGTGCAACTGCCTTGACACTTTTATCAAGTTCATTAAATAAATCACGAGTGGCAACTGCCAACATATGAGAAGTCTGATCCAAATCACTGCTTCTTCCAGAATGTGAATACCTGATCATAATTAAGACAGCATAAATTACATCTGCATCATACAAAAAACAAGCAATATAGGGGTAGGTTCTCACATAATGCATTTTTAGGTACAGAAGAAAATTTTACTTTGCTAAAGCAGACTTCAACTCTGGAACAGAGTGCAGGCATTGTACTGTTGAATTCATGTAGCAGGTATTTCCCAGATTATATAGCCCAGCAGTATGACCCTGAAAGTGCAAAAATCAACTAGGTAAGAGTCCTACGTTGCAAGGCTAAGGAAAAGGAATAAGTTACTAAAACTAAGAGTGAATCCACTATGTAGATAAAGGATGCAGTTGATTGTAAATTGTAATAACAACAAACAAAGGAAAAATACTATTAAACAAAGAGTTAGTCAAGTTATTGCCACTTGTCCCTCTCTCCCTGATCCCTACCACCCCAAGAGGAATAATAAATAGCTCTTAATAAATTCAAGTCAAATTGAAACTCAGACCAGCCTAATTTCAGAATAAGAATAGTTAGCAAATCTGCAACCATATGTTAATACAGTAAGTGGCAAATCCATCAAATTTTTTTTTTTTTAATATGATGAAGAGACCCTTAGTTTCCATATTTTCTAGAAGGGTAAGCAGGGTGAAGCTAGTAGCAATAAATAGCTCTTAATACACTTTATCCAAGTCTCATGATACAGCATGATTGGGCTCCATAATAAACTTTAGTTCTCTACAAGATACTTGTCAACTAACAACATCAGTGATTTTTAGCTTTCTTCATGTTCAATGAGATATATAATCAAAGGTAGGTTAACCACTTGACAAAAGCTGGACATAAAATGGAATCAGACTACAACTATAAATACCAAGACATACTACAATAATACCACATTATATATATAATATATAGCCACAATGCAGGAACACATTTTTCAGTTAAAAGAGAAAAAGAAGAACATGAAAACTAATAACAAAAACAGAGAGTGAAATTGGCACTTACCAAAGATACCACTTGTTCTTCTTCTGGAAGATCTTCCATAAAAACAGGTCCCTTCTCAGGAGCCTTAACAACCTCATCAGCAGTTCCCATCATCATCAATTTTTGACCCTAGCAAAAACATTATGGCCCAGTGCAGAGCATTCTCGTTAGGAAACTGTCAAAAGCTTGAATCAATAGAATAGTAAAAAAAAAAAAAAAAAAGAGTAAATCCTATCAAGATTTTCACCTGTTTCACTCCAACTGTTGACCAATCTGCATCATCCTAAATTGTCCAAAGAACAAGCTTTAGAAATTCGTGAATGAAACTCAAAATAGGCACAGTAAAAAAAACCATAAATTCACAAACAAATGGCAAGTATCTCTAATCTTTTCACTAAACAGTTAAAGCACTTTATCAAGCAATTTTCTACCTATGTTATCCAAAGCCATCCAAGTACCTTCAATAAGCCACCTTTAACCATAATCTTCTGCCTCTCAGGAGGTACTCCAGTCAGATCATACAACTGGCACTTGAAAACATACGGAGGCTGACTGGTGTCGATTTCCACAGCCTTAAAGACTTCCTTTTGCCATTTCACACTAACTACAACGTTCAAAAAGCATTCTTAACAGCCCAAAATCGCTATCATATCAAATGAAAAAGCCTTAACTATCCAGGTCAAAGAAGAGCACCATAGAAGATATAAAGCCTCAACAGTGAAAGAGGATTCCTTTTCTAACTAACCACCACTCAAATCCGCTGCTAAAGTTTGCAACATAGAGCCTTTAAGTATAATTTATTTCAAAGTTTCACCTTTTCTCAAAGTGAATACATTCTCTATCTATAATTCCCATGCTTTCTATAACATTTATCTATTTTTAAGCTAAATACTCAGTCCTATGAGCAAAACTTGGTGCATAGAATTAAAAAAAGGAAATGAATCTTCACAAAATATTAGACGGATCCGCAAAATTCAAGTAAATAAAGTACAAGTTCTTTTTGATGCAATATAAACGCCTTAATCTATTTCTTTAAGGAAATATCTCAATACTCAATAATTTACTGTAAAAAAAAGAAAAAAAAAAGAATACTACACCCTCAAAACAAACAGTAAGACAAACGAAACCCACATTAGCTTCATTCCTTAATATCTACTATAACCCCAAAATACCAAGAAAACAAAACGATCTCAAATATTACATAAAGTAGCAAGCATGGAACAATTGAATCGAATCCCAAAAAATAAACCCAGATAAGACAATCGAAAAAACAATAAGACCCATTTCACCAAATCCAAAACGAAGTCCAAAAAGGGGGGAAAAATAAGTTGTAGCAGCTACATTAATCAACAATAATAATGAACAAGAAATGAAAACCTCTTTAAGGTAATATCAAAATGAGGCATTAACTATGCATGAAAGTGTGAAAAAAAAAATCAGCAAAAGAGACCTGTCAGCATGATTGGATTCACTATTGGGGACCGAGGAAGAACCAGACTTCGGGTTTTCCTTTGGTGTGGGTTTTCTATTTTCTTATTTTTCTCTTGGCTTGAAGAAAGGGAAATATCGAGGAAAACGTCTCCAAACCCGGTTCTTGTTGGTTCGGGTTGGATCCTGTAGTCTGCAGTAGGTTGTTTTTGTTTGTCCGCTAGTAACACTTTCTCTTTACTTTCATTTCTTAAACCATTAACCAAACATCAGTAAAATATCACGTAAAATAAAATATTCATTTTATCATCATTTCTAGTCACACAAAAGCAAAATAAAAGCAAGTGATTTTCTAACCTCTAAAACACAATAGTAAGTATTACTAGCCTTAAATCATAATATTTTTTTATATTTTACGTTTTTTTATAGGATGAAATAATTAATTATTATAAATATTTTAATTATTACAAAATTTTAGACTATAGGTGTAAAGTTGTGATCACTAAAACTTATTTTTTCATTGCCTCTAATCAAAATTTTTTTTATATATTCGTATGAAATTTTTTTTCAATATATATTTAGATGTGAGTATAAAAATATAATACTAACATTTGAATTTAAGTAATAACGATGATGAATTGCTTTGCCACTTCGGAGTGGAACACAATGGTAATAGATGGTTCAAGGTGATAGGAACACATCACATTCTGGTCCATGGTCCTTGAGGGATTGAAGGGTGTAATGTGCGATAGCATCTACCCTTTTGTATAATGTGTTGAATTTTGGCTTTTAGCGCCCCCCACCCCCCAATTTTGTTCCATATTTTGTTGACAGCTCGTTTTAATCTTACATGCAACCAACAGTTCATTTCAATGTGCGCACAAGTATAATTATAAATGACAGGCAATTTGAGAAATAATGCCTAAATTTAGGCTTACTAAGATAATTAAGAAAGTAATGAAATTCTTAAACATTTCATGTTTAAAAGTAATAATAATAGTAATAAGGAAAATGATAATATAGCTCAATCCAAATGCCTTATGTACGTTAAGGCTCGTTGTTTAGTCACCTTGCCATGCATCCTCTTTTTCACTGGAATCTAATCATTTGACCGACTTTGCACACTGCTTCTGATACATCTCAACGATCAGCTTCGACGACGAAGCTTGCTCCGGATCTTTGTCTTTTCGGACACGAACTAGGCTAGGAAATCGGATTGAAAGACCCTTACCAGGTTCCGCCATGCCAAAGGCGGCACTATAAACAGGGCTGAGAGTCAAAGACCCCGCTTTCACCTCCCAAACCTCTGAGGGTTCAAACCATACATCTGGTTTAACTTTATCAGCTACGTACCGGTAATATGGCTTCGGTTTTGGAGTCACCCTCGGACAGAGCCTGGAAGAAACTTCTGTGAGGATTTTTTTTGAAAATCCGTTGTCTAATTTGCATATGCTTTCAAATTCTGCGTTTCTCGTGTCGTAACAAGCCAGAAGAAATGGGCCATAGACGCCTTTATGTTTCCCACGTCCGTAGTAGGCAGCAATAGGTACAAGATCGAGCGAGTCCCCTATACCTTCCATGAAACTTTTCTTCAGTTTCAGCCATGAATACGTTGCAGGCTCGTATGTACCATCTAAACCTTTGATAACTAGACCCTCACAGCTTGCATCAATGGCAGCATTAAGAAACTTTTTAATTTTCTTTGGTTTTAGATTAGCTGATGTTAATGCGGTTGCAAACTGAAGAAATCCCCGTTCTTCCTCAAATGACTCGTAAAGATGGTGCTTACGAATTCTAAGCTGCTCCTGATAGAGCAAATGGCCATTAAGGTATAGCATATCAAAAGCAAAGACGCAAACCTGCACCTTTATGTCACTCACAGCCACATTTTTGCGCCTTCGAGTGCTTAGAATCTCGAAGGGAAGAATTTCTTGTTTGTCTCGATCATAGGCAACGATTTCACAGTCCAAAACAAACGATTTGACTGATGCTTTCTTCAATCTTGATATGGCAATAACAACATCCGGGAACTTTTCGGCACTTGGTTCAAGATTGCGAGCGTAAATCTCGACCCTACCGTCTGTCATGCAGTGAATCTGGGCACGTTCACCATCATACTTGAACTCACAAGCGTATTCCATTCCATCAAATCTTTTAGCTATCTCAGATATGGCGACAACGGGCTTTGCAAGCGTTGGCTCAACTGGGACCCCCAGTGAAAAGCAGCATGCACTTGGAAGTTTCCAAACACCACCGCCATTGAGGATCACCCTGATTAACTTATCATAAACTGGACAAACTGAATGCGCTTGTTTGACAATCATGGCAGCCTCTTGTAATGGTGACTCGGAAGGTTTAGAAATAGGATTTTCATAGTAAACAGCAGCTTGTCCCAATGCTTCTAAAAGGGTTGATTCTGAAAACCCAATTCGAGTGCTTGTCTTTGGGGTGAGCAAACGAATTATGTACTTAACTTCACAACCTCCAGCAGCAAGAACAAGTTCTTTAATCCAGTCCAGTTTCCTCCTTTTGCTTTTCCTCCCAGATTCCTTGGCAATGGCCACCAGTGTTTTGAAAACATTAGAAACAGTAAGGGGTTGGGGCTTGAACGTCATAGATTGATACGAACTGATGGTTTCGGCAGTTTCGCCAAGATCTCCTAGCATCTTGTATTGGTCCTTGATGCGATCTTCAGTTGAACCGTACGCTTCAGCTAGCGCCTTGATGATCAAACTTGAACCAAGTCCCCAATCAGATGCAACTTCATGCTTGGGAGCAACCTTGTTGGCTGAAAGATGAACCACGGGAAGCAAATCCCTTGGCGTGATTTCCATCACGGTCCTCAACATGTTGCATGCAATATTCACATTGTTCCCCCCCAGTTCTTGAGAGACTAAATCAAACACCTGGCATAGAAACATGAACGGAACTCTATGGCCGTCGTCACCCCAACACGCTACTGATTTTGGTTGGAAATCGGCCGGCGCTGTCTTCAACAGAGATACCTTGCTCTTTCGTTCTTCCTCGGTCATCTCTTGAAAATCCATTAATCTCAACATCTTCTTCTTCTTCTTTTTCATCTTCTTCTTCCCCGAATAACTTTCGTCGTCGTCGTCGTCGTCGTCGCCTTCATGGTGAAGTTGCTTATCGACTGTTTTATTTAACTCCAAATCCAGGGTTTTGGGGCCTTTACTTACTGAATCCGCATCGTCACCGGCACATGAGCTCAGGATTTTGCGCTTTTGGAACGACTGGTGCTTATTCATGGCGGCGGCGGCCACGACGGCGTCGAAAGGCGTGGAAACCATGGTTTTTGGTGCCTAGTCCAGTTTTCCTTTTAATGCCTAGGGTAAAATGCTAGAGGGAGAATGGGCTCGAAGGTTTTATAAAGGTTAAAAGCATATGATCCTTCGAAACTGAACTCTCGCACTGTACCAATTGATAATGATACCAATTTTCATTCGTTAAAATATTGACACAGACATTAATTAGTTAATGTAAAGTAAGTTAAATGATATTATTAATTTTTATATTTATGTTAAAATGCTAATTTAATCATTGTTATATAAGAAGGTTAATTTAATCCCTCTATAAGATAAATAGACGTCGATGTTAAATTTTTTTAAATATATAATATTTTAGATATAATTATGATATGTAAAAATTTATAAATAATATAAATGTATAGATTATTTAATTTATACGAATATGATATTAATGTATAAATTATTAGATTTATTAAAATATATGAATTATTAAATTTATGTGAATGAAATGAATACATGGACAACAGAGAATATAAAGTATTAATATTTCATTTGATTGGATTGAATTGGGTTAACCATCTAAGTAATTAGTTTTAAATTTTTTAAAAGGTTAAATATTTATTTGATCTCATACTTTTAACTTTATTTTTAGTTTGATAGCTAAAAGAAAAAAAAATCAACCTTATACTCGAATTTTAATTTCGTAAAGTATATTGACTATTTAAATTAACATTGTTAATTAAACGTTAACATGATAATTAACAACTAATGAAAGTATGACATGTGATAAAATGCTACATTATTAAAATAGCATATCACCTACTTTGCTTGTATTACAATTAACCAATTAAAATTTAATGTTATATAAGATCTATAAAAAAATTATTTAGAGCTCACATTTATAAATGATGGGCCTTACATAATTTTTAATTGTAATTGAGTGGTTATAATATTGTAGCAAAGAGTTATAAGTGAAATGCTACTCATCATCAAGCTAACGTCACGATGAAAAAGATTTAAAAAATTATATTTTTTATGTTGATTTGACATTAATGATATGACAACATGCTAACCGTTAAGTTTTTGTTAACTATTAATTATTGCGTTAATATTTCACTAACGATATTAATTTTAAAAAATTAACATATACAATAAATTATATTAATCCAAAAAAATTAACATACATAATAAAATAAAAATTTAAATATTAAATTAAATTTTTTAAAAAATTTAAATCGAAAATTAAGCACAGCCTAATAAATATTTAACCTTTTTTAAAGGAAACTTCCTTGAAGAGAAATGGAAGGATAGGATTGTAATTTACTGAAAACAAAACCCTACTTCCACTGCTATAAAAGCTCTCTCTTTTTCCTCCTCTTTATTTTCTCCAATAGCTGTTATCCCTCAAAAACCCTAGAAGTCTAACAGGTCTGTTCTTCTATTCTTAGCTTCAATATTATTAATAATTTATTATGATTCTGTTTGATTTTCTTGTGTTTTACAGGATTTTTAATCTTACTAATGCTGTGGATTTTGGGTGGATCTGGTGCAGTGAGGTGCAGGGAAAAGAGAAAATGGCGACAGTTCCAGGACAGTTGATTTGGGAGGTAGTGAAGAGGAACAATTGTTTTTTGGTGAAGCAGTTTGGAAGAGGAACTGCTGGCGTTCGGTTCAGCAAAGAGCCGAACAATCTCTATAATCTCAACTCCTACAAGCACTCTGGTATTAATTTCTTTTTGATCCCCAAGGCCTCATTTTTTTTCTCTTATTTTGTTGATTCGACGATGTTGATTTTAGATTTATTTGAAAAAAATCGATGTAGTAGTTATTATCTTTTGCTTTTATTAAGTAAAACATAACTGCAAATAATATTATATCTATATGCAAATGCAAATGGAAATGATTTGTATATAAATGCTTAGTTATGGAGGAAATGGAAAAAGAAATATGCTATGTTGCTCTGACTCGGTGTGTGTTGGACCTGAGGTTTTTCCACCATATCTCCATACTTATATCTAGATATATGTTAGACGTAGTTTTTAGACACGGATACTTCAAGAAAAGTGAATGGTTGGAAATATTGGGTATTTGTTAATGTATTCTATTGTCTGCTGCTTAAAAAAAAAAACTGAAACTTTACATTTTTCCTTGACTAGAGGAAAATTGGAGTAGGATGGGGTGGGCAATGGTAATTGAGGTCTAACTCAAAGGTTGTTGTTGTTTTTTTCTTGAGAGAATGGTTTAAAGCTAGAGATGTGAATTTAATGCTTGCATAGCAATGTATGTTGGATTTATTGAGTGTATTTTGTGTAATCTTTTGGGTTCAAATGAATTAACTCTTTCTTGGCTCTTTGTAATGTTAGGGTTGGCAAACAAGAAAACAGTCACCATTCAACCTGGGGGCAAAGACCAGTCTGTGTTGCTAGCAACAACTAAGACTAAGAAGCAGAACAAGCCTTCGAGCTTGCTTCACAAGTCTGTCATGAAAAAGGAGTTCTCCAGGATGGCCAAGGCTGTCAAAAACCAGGTAAATGGGAAGTCATCTTCTGAAATATGTCTGTTTATTGCTTTACTATGTTTGCTATTGCCTATCGTAATTGCTGCGATTGTCTTGTGTTGAAGAGAAAAAAGATTATCTTAAGATTCAAACCCTGAAAACAGTCTTTTTGTTTTTCGATTAACTAATCTTAGTCCTGAAAACTAACTGGTAAAACTTGTTAGATTGTTTACTTGAATGGTGATTTGTTTGTCTGAAGGTAGGCTGTTGCTTTTGGAATGTAAATTTTCTTGAGGTTTTTAACTAGCGATGATGAGGCAATAACATGTAAGAAGGATCTATTTGTTGGATTCTTCTGTGAAATGTACTTGTTACGCTTGGCTTCTGAGCTTCCAGACAAGCATCTTCAATGCTTGTGTAGATATTTTGGGCATAATTATGTATGTGTATGCCGAGTTTACCAGTCATGCTCGCTCTTGTCGCATGTCACCTTGTCCCCACCTGTTTTAACTTTCCTTCCCTTCTCTGCCACTTTTTCTCTGCCACTTTTCCTTGCTCTTGGCAGCCATTATATTCTTAGCGATATCATTGCAAGTCAGTGAACCTGCCAATAGGACACTGTCTTCATGCTGTGGTTATTCCTATAGATTTTTAATACTATTCAAAATCCCCTCTGTGTAGTTTTGAATGATATCCCAAAATTCTGGTCATGTACTTCCATCTTCTCTAGTCATCACTTATTATTCGTGTCGCACCATAGCAGTTCTTTTATGAAGTTTGTCTAATGCTTTATGATTCAAACATTGCAGGTGACAGACAACTACTACAGGCCAGATTTAACAAAAGCTGCCCTTGCAAGGTTGAGTGCTGTGCACAGGAGTCTGAAGGTTGCCAAGTCTGGTGTCAAGAAGAGGAACCGACAAGCATTGAAGATCCACGGCAGGAAGTGAGCTACACAATTTAAGTTACTTTAATTGTGCTTTGGTGTTCTTAGTTGTAGACACTTTTTTTTAATCCTTTCTTGAACTCGTCTTTCGTTCATGTTTCTAGCGGGTTGTTGGATTTTATATCTAGATTTTGAAACAGAAGGGATCCATGATCCTTACTAGTTTGTTTTCAGATTATAATATGGTAAGTTTGAGCATTTTGCCCTTTAGTTTCCTCTGGCATTGACAAGAACAGCGAGATCATCTTATTTGGGTGTGTCATTTGTCTTATATAATTTAAAAAAGCTTAGTTCATTACTCTTTGATGGTAATTTGTCGTTAGCCAAAATTGGAAGTAATTTTGGGGGACCTCTAAGCCTTTTGAAGGAGAACATTAGAAATTAAGGAGCTCTTGCATTCCCAGGTGACAAGAAATAGACAGGAGGAAAAGGCTATTTGTTAGGATGAGCTAGAACTGTTTGAAGGTTGAGCACCGAATGGATTGGCCCATATGGATCGTGCTTCAGGCAATGTTTTTATGAATTTGGACTTATTTCATATAACCCGAATTATTATTTAAATTAATTTATAAAATATATATTAATATAAAAATAATATTTTAATAATATAATAAACGGTGAAATGGATTTTTGATTCAGCTCCCGGATAAGTCAGAGTATGAGCTTTGCAGCACCTTATGGTGTTTGGCATTGATTAAAAAATCAGATCAGGTGGCTGAATTGAAAGCAGATTGCCGAATCTCAAAAAAAAAAAAAAAAATCAGATCATGTGGTTCAATTGAAAACCGATTGCCGAATCTCAAAATCTCAGTATTTGTAACTCATTTCATATTTATTCTTAAATGCTGGTCACGTTGTATAAAAAAAATTATCTAACAACCAATCCCTTTTCCATCTTGTCATCACATGTTCAAATTTCAAACTACGTAAAACATATTTGTTGAAAGGCATACAGCATCTACAATCAATGGAATTGCAAAATGCAAAAGTAATCAAAAGCTCAAATATAGATAGAAACTTTAAGCATCGAAAAGATTAATATGAATGAATTTATACAGATGATTTTCCTTGAATTGCATCAGAGGGTTTGGGTGCAATTATTATCCCATAATGTGGCTTCCTTCGTTTGTTCCTCCTTGCCAACTTCCTCTCCAGGTTTTTCACTCTTCCAGACAGATCTGATACAACACTTGATTGCCCTTCTGTTTCCACCCTTAGCATGTCAACAAGCTCCCTTAGCTTCTTGTTCTCTTCCATGATCATCTCAACATCCTTTTCCAGTTCAAACATGGCTCCTTCATTGCCAGAATCAGAAATCACCTCCTCTGTAATTTCTTCACACACCCGCAGATCGGTTCCCAGAGGTTGCTCCATGTTATTAACACTAGTGATTTCTTCTTTTAATGGAGTTTCAGCTCCAGGATCATTGCCAGCACTCTCTTTCAAGCTTAAATCTCTCAACCCCATAAGTCGATGTGATGACGATGACGACGAAGTTAAGGAATCACTAGGGATGTAATCCATGATATCGCTAACTTTAGACTTGGATTTATTCGCCCTGATCGTATGATGCTTACCGTCAAGATTCTCCCCTGTAAGATCATGGTAATCGATTGCCGAGACTTTACTGAAGGCCTGGAAGCCATTAAATTCATCAAGAACCATTACTCCGACGTTAAGTGTTCCGAAAAATTCCCCACAAGGACTTCGGATCAAGAACGCAGCAAAAGCTGGAGCTTCCATTGCAGCAGACGAGGCAGTCGGGAGGAAGTTGCTGATAAGAATGCGAACGCTACCGATAAGTTTATCCCGGAAGATACCCACGGCGTATATCTCGACGGAGACAGCGGATATCTTGCCGGAAAGGAAACGAGGCGAAACCTTGAAGATGAACTTATCGTTCCACGTCGGGTTTTCGCCACCAACACGATCAACTCGAGTTCGAAGCTTCGTCGATGGATCAACCCAAGCAATGGCGTAGGTTTTCATGCGGCGATGGTTGCGGTGGTTCATAACCGATGACCCCGTTAGCCCTTGAGCCGAGATTAAGTTGATCTCAAGAACGTGCGACTGAGATGTCATCGCCATTGTTGTTTCTGTAAATCTCCTTCTGAAATCCTTCACTTACTAAAGAAACACTTATCTTTAAACATTAGATTTATTTACTTAAATTAAATTAAATTAATTTTTTTTTGTAAAATAAGAAATTAAAATTATTTAAATACTTTTAAGTATAAAATATAATGCCTATTAAAGTTTCTATAGTTAATCCCTAATTTTAATTATTTCTTGCTATATAATAAATTGTTTTCAAAATTAATCTAATAATAGATTATAGTAAAATGAAATTAGTTGTTTAATTTTTTTAATTTAAAATTATGATGCAAAAACAAATAATATGAAGGATTGCTAGCAAAGTAGTTAGGTTAATTAATTTATTTATTTTTCAATAATTTAGTTGATAAATTATTTTATTTGATTTAAATCTAGATAAAGCATATAAAATTAAAAGAGATTTGAATAATGCTAATTTTAATTTAACATTTTTAAATATTTTAAATGATTTTGATAATTGAATAGGATTTTTAAAAATTTAGTAATTATCTTAAGAGTTGTAAAGATAACCTATATGTATTTATTATGGAAATATTTTACATTTAAATCTTATATTTTAATTTTTATACAAAAGAGCTAACTTTATATAAAAAAAATTAAAATTAATCGATTCAGTTCGATTGTTTATGCCGATTTGTGTCTTGTTTTGAATATACAAAATTCGGTTTACAAAATTGTATAATATGGTTATGAGAATATTTAATTTTTTTTAAAAAAATTAATGTATTTGATCTACTTGATATTCATGTTCGAATATGTTTTCGATAGAGGTGTCGGATATAATTACTTCTAAAAAAAATGAAAAGATCAAATAACATAAAGATATTTATAAATAAATTGGTAAAGAGGTTGCCAAGTCGATAATATTGCTCTCTCTTATTTAGATTTCATAATTTTTGACACAATATAAAAGTATAAAACGTATTAACTCATTAAGCGAATATAAAAATAATACAATAGAACGATACAATACATTTATAAACATAGACAATCATAAGCCAGCAATGACATTTTTTTACGTTTTCAACAAGCTGCCTGGAAAGGGACTGGGTCATTTAACTTCGTTCAATTTCATGCCTTCCCTTTTTCCGACCGATCTCAATCGTCAAACACTCGCGTAATTCCGTCACTAAATAATTCGTGGCCGGCGGCCTTGCAGTCGACTCCGGCGACACACAAGCCAGTGCTAATTCTATCGCTTTGGACACGGAATTCACGTCAAAATCTCCTTGTAATCTTGAATCCACTACGTTTTTTACATCTTCTTGGTTTGAGAGCATGGAACGAACCCACTCGCTAATATGACTAGCCTCATGGGATTTTGTCACAATAGGTCGGCTTGTAATTATCTCAAGGAGAACAACTCCGAAGCTATAAACATCACTTTTTTCGGTTAGCTTGTTCGATGTAATGTACCTGAAAAGCCATGAAACTCACGTCACTTTCTTTTAGGACTAGGAAGGTTACAATACGAGAAAAGATTACAAATATTTGAACTTGAATCCAGACAGCAATATAAATCAACTAGACTAAATTGCAATTTTGACACAATCTGAGAAAAGGTTGCATTCGATGGAGTTCAAATCTTAGACAGTAGCATAAACCAATTGGGCTACACTCCTGATTTAATAGGGTTATAGGAAAAGTTGCAGATAATGAAATTCAAATCTTAGATAAAAATATGAATTAACTGGTTAAACACATTGTTTAACGTAATCTAAAAAAAAAGTTATAGATGATGAAATTTAAATCCCAGATAACAATATGAACCAACTAAATTAAGCTTTTGGTTCGATGCAGTTGGGACAAAGCTTGTGAATGTTAAAATTCGAATCCCAAAAAATAACACGAACCAATTGGGTTAAACTCTTGATTTAATGCACTCTAAGAAAAAATTACAAATGTTAAAATTTCGAATCTCAAACAGCAACGTCAACTACCTGAGCTGAGCTCCTGGTTCAACTCAGGTTGCTTTTTGTTGAAATGAAATAATGTTTACTTATATTAGACTAACAAAAATTTACTTACTCGGGGTCAAGGTATCCAGGGGTACCGGCGACGAATGTGGGCACTGGCATATCATCATCGACAAGAAAAGTTCTGGACAGCCCAAAATCAGCTAGTTTGGCTTCAAACTCCTCGTTTAGCAAGATGTTGCTTGACTTCACATCTTTGTGAATTATGGGTGGCATGCAATCGTTGTGCAAAAACTCCAATCCTGATGATTTTGAATTCAAAAGCGACATATCTCTTAAAATCAACGTTGAAAAAAAAAAGATTATATAATTGAAGTGACATTCCAAGTTCTAACCTTCTGCAACTTCCAGGGCTATTTTTAGTCTCTGTTCCCAACTCATGATCTTGGTGCTGCTTGCTGCATTAGTTAAGAACACAGAATTTCTGCTTGTTTCAATTCGACTTGTGTGAGATAATATGTTGAAGTGTTTTGCATTATCCAAGCTTTTTGTACTGAATTTTCACTATTCAATAAAATCAATATTTAAAAAATCAGATTGGATCAATCCGTTGAACTGGTTCAACTAGAAATTGATAGTTCATTCGGTCCAAAAAATATCAAAGAACAACTGATAAAGAACGGTTCAATCGGTAAAAAGCTTTTTTTGTTTTTATTTTTTTTATAATTTAAGAGATTTGAACTTTTAATTTTTAGTCATATATTAAAGATTATATCATTAAATCATATACACAAAGTCAAACACATATTATTTATTAAGTAAATACTATATTAATATCAAATTACGTATTTAAAATTTAATTTATTTTTAAATTAAATATTTCTATTCAACCAATTGAACTGATAATTTTTGAATCATCAATTTGACTTTTGATTCAATTTTTTATTCATAGCATAAAATTCATACCTGAAAGATGATGTTTTAAGTTTCCATTTGCCATGTACTCATAGATTAACCCCTTGTCGGTGCCGTCATCGCAGTAGCCAACTATACTCGTCAAATTTTTATGATGAATTCTTACAAGTGGTTCAACCTGAAATTAAACCACAGTTTAGTATATCTATGTTGTTGTGATTTTTCATTTTTTTTAAATATTTTTATTCATAAATAAATATCCGACGTAAATTCGAATATAAGCATAGAGATATGTTCTTTTAAAGATTTTTTAAGTTTATGAAAATTTAAAAAAAAAAAATTTAACATACCCATATCCAGTGTGTATTCATATCTAACATTCATACTTAAGTCCGAATATATTATAAATGACCTAAAACTTGTGGGAAAAGTGAACCTACCTCTGCCTGAAACTTGTTATACCCTTGAACAGATATTGAAGATAGCATCTTGACTGCCACTTGAGTGCCATCCAAGTAACCATGGTAAACTGTTCCAAAACCTCCCTTCCCAAGAACCCGTTCAAAGTTGTTAGTAATCTTGAGGATCTCCAAGCAAGTGAACTGTGGATTTCTTGACTTTACTAACCGATCTCCGTTGTTGTTGAATGTGGCTTCAGCTTTCCTGGCTAATGAAATTATGACAAAGTTCAGTAAGCATAAAACCAAAGTGTTCCGATTCTTCATTTTTTTTATATATTTGTATCTTACATATTTTTAATTATAGATATAAAAATATAATCCTTTAAGTACCTTCTAAATACATGAAAAAAAAAACTTAAAAAAAAATTATACGTAACCATACCCGATACTCACATTCGAATCCGAATAACATACCTTGTTTCTTTCTCCTTTTAATGCTCCACAAAGTAGTCAATGCCATTACAAGAACAAAAATTACAGCAGCTGATGCCACTAGCGGTACAATAAACTTCTTCTTTTTCTTGCATGAAGCTGATGGGCAAAGATTTCGATTTCCTTCAACACTATAACAACATTATCAAATGATTATAATGTTCAACAAAATGATATTACTATATATCGTAACTCTAAAAAGTTTCCAAAAATACTCGTTGGCAAAATCTTTGACGTAAAGGTATTTTACTGTAACTTTTAAGGAGTTCCTTAAGAGCATTCATTAGTAAAATCATTTTACATAAAGGTTTGGTCGAGAAGCAAACCTTAAGGATGGTGACCCATTTTTTGATCTCTCAATAAGTTCAACTGGAACTGAACCATTAAGCAAGTTTCCTCTTAAGCTTCTGCATGACAAACATGAACTTTTAGTTTTCTTTTCTGGGAAGATTGCAGTTCCGGATTTTGATAATTTCCGAGTAACTTACAGGATTCTTAGTGAGGCCATTTGCGCCAGAAATTCAGGTATCGGTCCAGTCAAATTGTTCTCGGATAAGTCCCTGACAATGTCACAAAGATAATCAATGAATGAAAATCGGATCGAAGGTCAATTGACGTGACCTTCGGATATCCAATTCAACCGGAATATTCAATTTAAAAATAACTTAAATATTAAATATGTAATTAATATTAAATAAATACTAAATATAGCATTTACTTACAGGACTCTTAGTGAGGCCATTTGTGCTAGAAATTCGGTTATCGGTCCGCTCAGATTGTTTTCAAATAAGTCTCTTACAATGTCACAATGAAAATTAATGAATAAAGAACTAAACCGGAGGTCAATTTAGTGTGACCTCTAGATAACGGATTCAATCATAATATTCAATTGAAAATAAATTAAATATTAAGTATATGATTTTAATATTAAATATAGTATTTATTTAATAAAAATATGTATACGACTTAATGGTGAGGTCTTTAATATATATAACTATAAGGTTGAAAGTTGAAATTTAATCATTTACAAAAGAAAAATTAATAAAAAATAAAAATCAGAAAAAAATGATTTTTTCGAGTTTAATCTGATTCTCCACCGGTCCATCACATTCCTAGTTCTTTAATATGATACGAATCAAATGAACATTGAACCAGTCCAATCAATTGATCCAGTCCGATTTTTTCAACACCAAAGAAAATAAAGCCCTCTGGTTTACATCATATACATATACACACACATACACAAGTAATGGTCTAAATGGAGATGAATAAGGAACTTACATAACTTCTATCATGGTGAGATTTGATATGTATTTAGATATCTCCCCATTCAATCCACTTGAAGACAAATTCCTGATTTTATATTATAATAATAATAATTATTATTTTATGAATATGGAGTTTTAATAATAAGGAAAAAAAACCTGAATATTTTACTTTGGAACAAATAGAGAGACTCACAAGGATATGATTCTAGGTGGATCGGAACCGGTGTAGCTGCAATTGAGACCATCCCACAAGTAATCTTGAGGAGCACACGGATCTCCTTGCCAGTTCCTCTTTACACCATATATTGATTTGATGTTTTTAATAGCCTCAACTAACATTTCCATGGTCACATTTAATTAATTCTTATCCTGTACATTCTAATTTCGAGAAAATCAACAATAATGTTCGATTCGATTTTTATTACATTAGGTTGGAAACATACCATCCCCTGGATCAGTTTCTGATTGCAAGAGTTCTTTCACCATATAGACTTCAAGGGCATTGAGAATAGGTGGCCGGCTAGAATTATCAGCTTTATATATCGAAAATAGGTATTGGCCTCCGGTTAAGGCTACCGGGCTGTAAATAGTGGTTGTCGATAGGTAATTAGGAACGAAAGGTCCAAACCAGAGGTTTCCGTTCAAAGAAATGTTGAACTGCCTGAACTCATTGTCTTGGAGCTGTTTAACTTCAGCGAAGTGCATGTAAACATGAATCTGTGCGGTCGAATCGCCGGCATCCAAGACGATATCGATCGGCTGGCTATCGTTTTTGGGGGTGGCTGCAGTTCTCATGACGGCTGACGGTGGTTGAAAATCATTGTGATCATTTGAATCGATCGTATTTGATGTTCTAAGCTGTCTCCAACCAGTGAAACTTTGAGGCCACCAGAGACGGTCATAGACATCATCCTTATACCTGTGGGGCATTTGGTGGTTAGGCAGCATAATGTGTGGTCTATATTACTCGGATTTGAGAGTGAGTGTCACATATGAGACACATATAAATGTCAAACACGAGTACTTTGAGAAAAAAATGAAGAGCCAAGACTAACGTTGAGTATTGTTATCATAAGCTTGTTGGGTGAAAAGTGCATGATCTTATGATATCAAGCTATGTTACACCAAGCCTTCGACTCTTCATTTTTCCTAAAATACTCACATCTGACATCCATATTCATGCATATCTGGAGATAGGTATAAGGGTATGACCCCAAACATATCCTAATTTGAACACATACTTATGTCTGATCTTCCTGAAGATACCCCCACACCTAAGTCCAAATAACTTAAAATTATAAACTGAATCACTGACCTGATTGTTCCATTGTCTTTTGAACCAATATCCAGCCGAATAAGGAGATCCAAAGATCCTGTTTGAGTCTTATAAATGCCATTCACCATGAGCCTTAATTCCAGCACTGATATAAAAGGTGTTCCATTGCCCGTATTAACCAGACACACATCTAAACTGTTCGATGTTAGAACATGAACTATCTCTCTAGTTATGAAACTCGATGCATTCTCGAATATAACGGAAAACCATTGGTTCGGTCCGAGATAAAGATCGAATTCCGGCACTTTATCTTCCAAATCGTAGTTCCCATACATGAAACTCGCCCTGACCAAATAGTTGCTCCCATTTTCAAGCCTGAAGTTGTAACAGTTCCTTGTTCCTTCAGGAAAGATTCTGGGATACAACATCTGCTGCTGAACATTTGATCTGAATTCAGGTGATATCATCCTACTTATCCCTGAATCAACAAATGAAGCATCTGAACTGTAGTTTAAGCCGGTACTCGTGTCGGTATAGTCCAAATCTTGCTGTAATCCGCAATCTAAGCTAATGAATCCTGACAGAAAATAAGAACAGGCTTGAGTTCCTTTGAAAGAAGGATATTTGCATAAAAATTGAGACATTGAAAAAAACCTGATTGATCTTGGCCATGAACCTGAAGAACTTGGAACTGAATTACAACTCCGAAACCTCCGAACAGAGCCAGGAAAATAAATCTAAACATCTGCATCAGTTTTTTTGGGTCCTTCGTAGGTGAAGAAAGTAGCAAACTAGCACTATAATCCTTGCTTAATCATAGTTTTGTCATCAACTATTATATAAAACATTGTAAGAACTTGGTCAACAGACCTGCTATACTGGCTGGTTTGGGTATCATTTGAAGTGATCCGGGTAGGCTCGAGTCACTAGTTATATAATAAAAAATATTAATTATAAAAATATAAATATTAAAAATAAATATTTTTTTTAATAATAATTCAAGCTTACAAGTTTGGACAAAAAATAAATAAAAATTTGGACCACCACCTGAGCAGGCCATGAATTATGAATACCTTTATCGGTCAACCATTGCCGTTTCAATCTAAAGCTGTTGGTGCAACAATATTTTCGCGGCAAACGGCAGATTGATACATTAAATAACTCTTAGAAAAATATTTGTTTAGGTACAATTTCTGAGGTTATTTGAATGTCCATATTATGGCATTTGAATGAGCCAACGATTGGGCCAAGTTAATATTTTGCATATTTCAAACAATGGTGATGAAAGGAAGGTTTCTGAGCTTATTAACTTGATATTTTATATATATATATATATATATATATATATATATATATTGGAATTATGATTTTGGTTAAGAGTATTAAATATGAAACTGGATGGGAACTTCTTTTGCTAAGTCAAACAGGTTTTGTTTAGGTAAACAAGCATACCAAGAAAGTTGTAGAGAAACAAAAAAGTATCCGATTCCGAATTCCATTGTCAAACACAATCGTAGCCCACAAATTGGACCTAAAGTTGTGACTCAAAATCGGGTTCTTCATCTTGATCATCATAATTTCCATACATGAAGCTTGTTCTTGTTTCTTTGGAGGTTGAACCTTCTGGCAATCCACAGTCTAAGCTAATGAATCCTAGAACAAACAAACATGGGGGAAAGCCTTAATTAGATGTTCTGTTGGTCAGAGAATTTAAATCGCTGGAAGAACCAAAACCCGCAAAATATCGATCGTAACATTGTGTTAACAACTTGCTGGCCTGGCCTGGTAGTTAAAAATAGAATTGGAATTGTCATCCAGAAACTTAGACAGCCAAACCTGATTGATCTTGTGTAAGAATCAGAACTGCAAAAGCAAAGCTGATGAACTTCAATTTCTGACAATCGAGAGCAAAGTAGCAGTTTAGTAACTTATATTCTCGTATAAAAAAAACTGGGTTTTTATTTTTTTTGAGTTGAAGTATTACTGTAATAAATACAGGCCATCATTTTCTAAGATACTACTGCATTGTTAGATTTGTTAGTTGAACGCGGAACTGGTTGACTGGCAAACATAACCAGAGATTAAAGATGTTGGATGTCTTAGCAAGTTTGCCTCCGATTATAACGGTTATTTGTTGCGTATAACATCGTGACACTATCAAAGACTTTGAAATATGACAAAATTTACGTTGGCAACAACTGCGACGTTTTATATAATGCCCCTGATACTGCAATTATGTCCATGACAAAATCCGTGATTGTGGTTTAGAGCTTTGGCAAGTAGTAGTAATTTTCAATGGTAGGCTTGGGAGAAAACTCTGTTTAAGAATGGGTTATTGATGTACAATTCAACCTTCCATTTGTGTCTTCCCTTCAATTTTCATTTGTACTTTGACTTCTGGTTCCAATTCAAGTTTATACCTCTTCAAAGCTTAGTCAGCTTACAAAAGCGGAGTTCAGAGAGTTTGAGTTCATTCAACAAGGATTGAACCCAGGAGACTCTAAAAGACTATGTTTCAAACAAAGCACTATATGAACTCAAGTTTAATTCAGTTGTTTCATGTAATTAATTTTTAAAAATGATATCCAAGTCTGGAATTCAAATTTGGGTTTGAATATTGCCGAAAGGCTTTTGAAACGAAGTTCATCCATGACATACTGACAAGCTCGGGGCTGTAGTTTCTTGGTAAAGTGCAGTATGTCCATACAAGCATTTCATTTTTCATATTTTCCAACATAAAAATAAATAAAAAAAGAAGTTTCTATTTTGATTTCTGACGGTCATGTGATATGTAACATTTGAACTGACTATGCTTGAGCTAATATTTTTATATGATGCTTGCTGATTTCCTGTGAATCTTTCCTGTTCGTGGTCCTGCTTCTTCTAAAACTTCTGCAAACTTCACCAGTTCAGATTTCCGAAGGGAATTCGGGTCTTGCTCAAGTTGAGGTTCGAGAAGAGAGTCAGAAGCATTATTATCATCCTTGCCTAATACGAATCTTTTATATCCATAAGAACTGCAGTTGCTACCAAAGTTTTCAAAATCTTTGATATGACCAGCATTCAAACTTCTCCATCTTGGTACATCCAAAGAGGTTCTGGATGAACTCTGAGGTGGCGTTGTAACCCTATCACTATGGCTTCGTGGCACGGTTATTGAATCATGCCCTCTACCTGCACTCCAAGTTGGACAATCATCAACATCTTCTGAATGATCGGTTTTGCTTGTTGATGAACCCTGGTTCTGATGACGACCATCTTTTCCCCGTATTAGTCTCCTTAATTTCTTGAAAAACTTTTTTTTTCCAGAATTGGTGGCTTTTGTAGAATATGAATTCTCGAATGAAGAATCATCTAGTTCTCCTGTTTCTGCACCATTGGAAGCTTCGGAAGAAGACCATCGATCACAATCAAAATCCATGCTATCCATCCATCTATCCCCCATTGCTTCAGTATGTGCATATTCAACTATTAGTTTTTTTGCTTTCTCCTCCGACTTCGGGCTTAGGCTTTTGCTTAGATCTCGAGCAACTGTTTTACCAGTGGGGGGTTGATAATTCCTCAGCTCATATCGCAAGCAAGCATTTATCCATCGGAGATACACCAGTTCTTCAACATCAGCACATCTATCTGCTTGGAGCTGCTCGATTTGCTTTGTCAAGTCTTCGTTTTCTTGCCTCAAACGGTTGCTCATTTCATTGATTGTTTCTCTCTGCAACGAAACGCAGCCGGAAAAAATAAATCCGAGAATAATAATATTAGTAACTATGTAAAGGAAGAGGATTCACCAGAAATGAACTAACTACCTCAGGATCCTCCAAAACAGAATTTGCAAGGATTTGTGTTGACTCCAACTTCTGAGCCAGTTCGGAATTTTCCATCTGCAATCTCCTGTTAGATTTCCTCAACTCTTCTACCTCACCTTCCAAAACCTTTAGCCTTTGTAACTTTGATTCGATATCCGGATTATTTGCAGGAGCCCTGAGTTCCTGCTCTTGCATTCTAGCAACCCTCCTCTGAAGGTTCAGGATCTGCTCTCGGTTCTGTTCAGCCTCATGCCTAAGTTTCTTGTTAAGCGCCTTAATTCTGGATCGTGCACTTTCGAGCTCGGATACAGCTTTTGCATGATCAGCGACTTGGCCCTTTAATCGTTGGTTTTCCAACTTTAAGGACTCGATCTTGAGAGTGAAAAGCTTAGCCTCCATATTGTTTATCTTCAATCGGTTTTGGATCTCCAAAACTGCTGTTTCTTGTTCTTTGAGGCCATAATATTCCAGCAGCTGGACCTCGAGGTTCCTCTCCCTCTCCCTAAGCACTCTTACCATATTCCAAAGGTGCGTGATCTCTTGCTCATAATGATCCTTTTCAACACTTCCAAATGTTCTCAAAGCGTCTAGGTCGCACCTCAGTGTTTCTACTTCCTCCTTTGGAGAAGGCCCGACAATGGCGGAAAAGTCAAATTCCTCAACAAGATCATTAAAATTTGTCAAGAGAAATACATCTCCACCATGTATAATGCTTGGGGACATTTCTTCCTGCCATATAGAAGTCAAGACTATCATGTTCTAGTCATTTGAACACGAGATTCACAACTGCTATAAAATCAAAAAGTACCCTAAACCGTAAATAATCGTTTAATCCCCAAATTGGATACGAATGAACAGGTAAATATTGAATAAAAATTGATCAAGAGGCATAAACCAGAAGCTTGTTGGAACATATAAACTATCTAACAAAAGGATATTTAGCCTGAAAATCATGTTTAACAACTTACAGGTTCCGAAGTTGGTGATATCTTGAAGGCCTGAATATCATATTTACTCCGATCATTCCCACCGGAACCAATCTCATCACGACAATTATCTGTATCAATAACAAAGCTCAAGATCGAAAAAAATCAAACTAAAGATTACAGCCGTTATTTTGCTTTCTGGTTCTTTTTACGGCTGATATTTACTAAAATTATCGGGATAACATTCATTACATCGGTAACTACAATAAATACGACAAAAAGGCTAAAAGGCAAACCTGAAACAGGCAGTGATGGAGGAAGGGGAGGAGGAACACATGGTTTGGTCCTTAGGGTTCTAAGTCGAGAATAAAGAAATCCAGCTAAAGAAAGAGCAACAGCCACTCCAAATTTCACCAAAAAAGGCCTTGACTCTCTTTTTTCTTTTGACATCATAACTAAAAAAAGAAAAATTAATCTGGATAACAGAATTTATGAATCCGCATAAAGCGAGATCATCGAGTCTTCTTCTTCGTCATCTTCCATCTACATAGTCAAAAAATCAAAAAATTAAAAGAAAAACAAAACTAATCATTGATTCTGGATGAACAAAGTAAGGCACCAAATATAATATAAACTCAAACGATAACCCAGAAAACAAAGGAAAAAAAAAGGGTTTAAAACCGCCTCAGATTAACGGCAAACAATGAAAAAATAAAGTAAGAATTATGAAAAATAATAGAAACCCATTTCAATTCAAGTAAAACCCATTTTTGTAAAAGAAACTGAGGACTTACTATTAAAGGAAGATCCGTAAACGCATCGAAAATTCAGTCTTCGATTTTTTTTTTTTTTTTGAGTCTGCTGTACAGCTAAACAGAACATAGTATTATAATTCAACATGAAATATGATTATTATATGAATGAATAAATCAATGTTTGGATCACAGTTGGTTTCTGTCTTTACTTCATGTTTGAATGACTGTGATGTTTTGAGAAAAGACCGAGCGAATGAGAGCTTGGCTTTTGTTTGTCAATGGCGAATAGCATTAGGGGGTAGATTCTTTGCGTTTTTAAATTTGGTTCCTTAAATTAAACTTTTGATCATATAAATTTAATTTCTTCAGCTATTTTTCCCTCCAATATCTCTCTACAAAAGGATTGACGATCCAAAATTTTTTAATTATTTTATTTAAATTTGATTTGAGTTTATTAATAATAAATTTATTTAAATGTCAGGAATTATTTGTTTAAATTTAAAAAATTTATTTGATATTTAAAAAATTTTAATAAAAATATTAAAATAAAAAATTTGAGTAAAAAAGGGTATTATAAAAACTTAAGAGGATGTTCAACTTGTTCCGAATAAGATATTTTATTATAAAATTTATATTTTTATAATATAAGTATATATTTTATAATAATAGTTGTAATTTTATTTTATTAGTTATTAACAAATTAAAACAAGTTCGTAATAAAAGCCATTACATACATTTTTTAAATAATATTAACAACAAAAACTTAATAAAAAATATACTTAATTATAAAAATTAAATTAAAAACATATATAAAAATAAAAAATATAATATATATTGATCTAAATGAGCTTAAACTGTTTATTTACAAGTATTCGTGGGTTTAGATAAAAACCTACATTTATTTTGGGTTGGGCTAAGCTTGAGTAAACTTATAGTATATTAATAACCGATTTGGTCCTAATCCGAATCCGAGTGTTAAATCTAATCAATTCAAGCTTAATTAATTTAAGTAGTGATTGATCGAAACTTAAAATGACTCAAATTCTATATCAACTTGAATCTAATTAAATCGAATGCTAAATCCAATTAATACAACTCAAAATAATTCAAAAAAAAATTAAAATCAAAATAATTAAAAAGAAAAGGTATTCAAAAATAAGAATATCAAAAAATTTAAAAGCCTGCATTGGCTCTACTCAAAAGCCAATCTGACCTGTATAGGTCTAGCGACCGTGGATCTATCTAACCCTACCTTACATCCAGGGTCCCACGCGTAAGATGCTGAGATGGCAAAGATCGGTGGAGTGGCAAAAATCGGTGCAGGAGTGGAGAGACTAAACCCTACTGAATGTGAAAGCAGAACCTCCGTAACCCTTAAAAAACGGAACGGAACTGAGGTGAACTGAACGTCATTTTTGCTTATTCTCGAACAACAGGCACCTTAAGGAGGGCTTTTCTGTTGTCTTCCTTGTTCCTTTCCTACAAACACTTTTACGGACAGAGAAGAGAACTCCTAAATTAAAAACCATCATGTATAGAGCTGCCCTTTCACGTTTCAGGGCTCTTAAGGTCAGTTTTTTTAACCCAAATCATTTCAAATGCCCTAACAATTTTTCTGTTTGTATCTCGAGATACTACAGTAAACCAATATGAATGAGGAAGACCCAAAAATGATATATTTGTTTTTGGTTAGATTGTTAAAGTTGGTATTCTTTTCTCCCTTTTTTATATATTATGATATAGTTATTTGGTGGTATTAGTATTTTTTTCATTAATCTTTCTTGTTCTTTCCTTTGGGTTTTGAGAGAATGGGAAAATTAAAAAAAAAAAAATTGGCTTTTTTGAATGAACGTTTTAGCCCAAACAAAGCCAATTTTAGCTCATTCCTTTAGGAAGAATTCTAGATTCAACAGAGACAATGGATGTTATGTTATATACCCTTATATTGCTTATTTATTCTTCTTCAACTACATAACGGTTCTTGTTTTATATACATTACTATGCATGTTGGTTCACGGAATGGTTACCTTATATTTTTAAATGTTCGGTTCGTTGTCCTTTTGCTCCACTTGATGGAGATTTTGATGATCAAAATTCAACTTTTGGTGGATTGGTGTTCTATCTAGTCACTTACAGAGGTATGCTTTTTGAACCATTTTGAATAGGGCCGCACTGGTAATTTGGCAGCTGCTCGTTATGCGACTTCAAGCGCTGTTGCTCCTTTGGACACACCATTAGAAAGTGTTTCCCTTCCACCCCCACTACCTGATTATGTTGCACCTAGTGAAACTAAGGTTAAAACTTTATCCAATGGTGTGAAAATAGCCTCGGAGAAATTACCGGTATTGGAAATTTCTGCTCTTCACTTATTGAATCACTATTACAGTTATTAAGCATTGCTGCTACTGTTTTTTGTTAATTGTTTAATTTGTTACAGTGTAGTAAAGTTCTTTGCTTGTTTTATCAGACTCCTGCTGCCTCTATTGGGTTATTCATTAATTGTGGTTCCATTTATGAGACACCAATATCATCCGGTGCCTCCCACTTGCTGGAGCGAATGGCATTCAAGAGCACAACAAACCGAAGCCACTTGCGTGTTGTTAGGGAAGTTGAGGCAATTGGAGGTAACACATCGGCCTCGGCCTCTAGGGAGTGCATGACATACACCTTTGATGCCCTTAAGACCTATGTTCCTGATATGGTAGAATTGCTTATCGACTGCGTGAGGAATCCTGCATTTTTGGATTGGGAAGTTAATGAAGAGGTAATTTGTTTTAATCTTTGCCAACTTTGTGATTAAATTGACAGATGTATCTACAAGAATTCTTAGTACAAACAATCCCTAAGTTCTTGGAAGTTTTCTTGGGTTCTAGTTTGTTTTGTCATGGAATGAGATATGTTCAACACTTTTTACACATTTCAAGTGACCATAGTATCTGCAAATATTAATCTATTTGAAGCCTTCATTTGAAAGTTCACTTTGGAGTATTATGTCTTGATATGGCATTGCATGTTGGCGAAGATAGTTCAGAAGATGACAAGGGGCAGCAACTATTTACATATTATTCAATAGGATAACATCAGATATTGTTTTAGAATATTTATTTATTTAATTTTTTGTAGAATGACAGCATATCATCCAAACACTAAATAATATTAGTTATATTTGTAGCCAAGGCAATAGCTTGTGGCAACTAGTCATTGATTGCCTCCTAAAAAGGTGTCTCATTCTCGTGTTCTAAGCCCCAATACCTACTCAACTTCTGTTTTTTTTTTTTTTTTTTTTTTTTTTTTCAAATAAATAAGTTCTGTTACATCCAAGCTTAACAGACAAGCCCCAATGTCACTTTCATTGTTGTATAAACCGATAAAGCTGAAACCTATCAGAACAGTTGGAGAGGAAACAAGTATTATGTTGTACCTTGGAGCATCCTACATGTCACTTTGTTGTAGAAGAAGCATCCTATAAATCTTAGCTTATGTTTATATAAAGTATTGGAATTAGAATAAGTACCGTTGACTAATTTTCCATATCGTTATGCACTTCATATTAATTAGCTCTACTCTTCTTTGTATGAGCAAGTAAAATTAACATGCTGTTTTATGTAGATTTTTGGTTTGGTATATATACCTATATATGGGACAGCTGTTGATAATAAGTTTAGAACCAGGATTTTATTCCTCTTCGTTGGGTACTTTGCCCAATTTTTGAGTTTCCTATATTTACCACCTTCTTGTCCAGCTGCAAAAGGTGAAAGCTGAGTTGGAGGAAGTTTCGAAAAATCCCGAGCGCTTAATTTTGGAGGCAGTTCACTCCACTGGTTATTCTGGTGCACTGGCAAATCCTCTCTTGGCTCCTGAATCAGCACTAGACAGATTGAACAGTGGCATTTTGGAAGAATTCGTTACTGTAAGAATCTTTTCAATGCTGCTTGTATCCTTTGCATGTTCTTTTACATTTATAGACAATTTCTTTCGTTACTTTGAACATGTAACTTTTATCTGACTGATATGCATTTCCATTTTTCTTTCTGTGTTTATTTTGCTGAATGGTGGTTTGTTTGCGGTTTCTAGGACAACTATACTGGGAATAGAATGGTCCTGGCAGCATCTGGTATTGAGCATGAAGAGCTTCTTCAGATTGCTGAGCCACTTCTTTCTGATCTTCCAGCTGGACTCCACCTGGAAGAACCAAAATCTGTTTATGTTGGTGGCGATTTTCGTCGGCAAGCTGATTCACCGGTATGTTTGACCATTCATTCGTTATAAATAATGGAAAAAAGAACCCCAAAAAAAAAAAAAAAACGAAAAACTCTTTAGAACTTTGAGATTTCTTCTTGTTGTAGATTGAAATTTTTGGTTCTCAATTTGCAGGGTACCCATTTTGCTCTTGCTTTTGAAGTACCAGGTGGCTGGAATAATGAGAAAGACTCTGTCACTCTGACTGTAATTCAGGTGCTGGATTTTGAACTTTGCTTTTTTTATTATTTAATGTCGTTAGAATTCTGTTTTCCCTTTTTCATTTATTAAGATTTACAGGGAAACTTTTAGATCACTTGTAATGTGTTTTGTGAAAAAATCTTCACAACTTTATTTTAGGTTATGTTATCATTCTGTATGAATCATGCTTGAATGGTACTAATGATTCTGATTGACCTATAGATGCTTATGGGGGGAGGTGGCTCATTTTCAGCTGGGGGTCCAGGGAAAGGGATGCACTCTCGGCTATGTAAGTTTTGCTTTTCTCCAGCACGTAGTTCTATGTGGTAGATAATTTGCATTTGATTTTAGCTGATTTCATTTGCCAGACAAAATTTGTTTTCCTATAAACTTGCATTCTTCGTATAAACCGTGAAATGTCATGAGTTTTTGCATGCATTATGTCCTGAATTTCTTTCATGCTTGGGTATATATGTGCTTACATTTCCTTTTCTCCATTGTGTTTGGAAACAGACCTCCGTGTATTGAATGAGTATCAGCAGATTCAATCTTTTTCTGCATTCAACAGCATCTTCAATAATACTGGATTGTTTGGCATCTATGGTAGCACAGTAAGGCTATCAATACATACTATTCTTTGCTGTTATGTTCATGCAAAAAAATCACAGTAGTGCATAAGCATTTATTTATAGATTTGCATGTTTCATGGGCCAAGACTAAAGCCTGTGCGGCACTTGAACCTGGGAATGCACCCTTCCAAATCCAAGCTTGCACTTCTGTTAGGCTCGGTTGGCAGTCTTGCTCACGGTCTAGCTCACGGACCATGACACATGCACAATGGATGCTAGCATGTTGCCTTTTTCTTATAGCACTTTATAAGTCTGTTATCTCTTCATATCTTTCAGCAATGCCTTTTGATCTTTTAGAATTTAATTTATCAAGTGGCATGCCTTTACTTGGGTCTGTCAATATCCTGTTGGCTCGATTTGTAATTTCAAAGAGTTGAATTTGCTTTGTTTTTGTGCCAGAGCTCTGATTTTGTGTCGAAAGCAGTTGACATAGCTGCAGAAGAATTAATTTTATTGGCAAGAGAAGGAGCAGGTTTGCTTCCATTTCTCATATTTCGCTCTTTTTTTTAGCCACTCCATTTTCACAGCAAATTCTTTCTTTATTGCTACCTTTTCTTTATTCAAGTTCTTTTAAAAGTTTTTGAACCTGTTCTTGGTGGCAGTTTCTCGGCTAATGCTAAAGCGTGCACAAGAGGCTACAAAATCTGCAGTACTGATGAATCTAGAATCTAGAGTATGCTCTGTTCTCTCTCTTCCCCATTCTAAAACGCCGAGTCATGCATTATTCTACCAATTCTCATAGATTAATTTCTTTTTTATTTTAAATCATTTTCTTCTTGTTGCTTAATTTTTCTTTGTTCTGTGGTATTTTTTCAGATGATTGTGGCAGAAGATATCGGAAGGCAGATTTTGACATACGGAGAAAGGTGTTTTTGTCAACTTCTAACTCCCTTTTTCTTTATCTATCCTGTGTATTCAAGCATGATTTCCTGAATCTAAGAAATATATGTTTTGAGCTGCATCTTCATGCTAGAATGACCTATATTACTCGGACTCATGTGCAAGTGTCAGATATAGGTATATGTTTGAAACGATTATGTTCTATATATATATATATATATATATATATATTTTAAAGTTTTCTATGTATTTGGAGAGTTTTTGGATGGTCATATCCCCATACCAATGTCTGCATATGCGTCGGACATGGGTACTTTCAAGAAAAATGAAAAGTGGGAGCAATATAAGGTATGACATACATTTGAGCAAAACAGTTACGGATAACATAGCATTACAAGCTTCTGATATTTAATTCCAGGTACAAGTCTAATTTTTCATCATTTAGATATTATCTCAGAAAAAAAAGTTGGCACTAAAAACTCTTATATATTTTGCTTCTTCGAGTATTTTACCCCAATGATTCTTTCACAATTTTACTAATGAACACCTGAGCTCTCGGTGACCTTTCTGTAAATTTTTTAATCTGAAAACATGTGATGTAACCTGCTACGGAGGTTGTCCACCTAAGGCTGAAGCCTCTTTTATGTTTCCAAAATTGGTGCTATAACCATGATTTCATGATATCAAAAGGTTTTGAATAAGTAATTAATTTAAATGCTTTATAATATGCAAAATTCATAGTAATTGTTATTATGAAAAGTAAGTTACCTTATGTTCTAGTTTCAAATTTGTTTCGACATCATTTTTTTCGCTTCTGCAAGCCAAGAGTTGAGCGATACTAATCATCCTCGATAATAGTCACTTTGGTGAAAATTGCTCATATGGTTAACCTTGCTAATGACTTTTATGTCTTTTCGGAACTGGCCGCTAAAACTTGTTTCTTTTTTTCTCTCCTTCAGTGACGCTGCACTTTGTTTTTCAACCTTATTAATCATTAAAAGACAGCTTATTTAACAGAATAGGCTTAGTCGTTCGATATTATGCTCATCTTCTTCTATTTAATGGGAATTATATTCGCTGCGATAAATAGTGCCCAAAGGAATTAACTTATTGTCTAGGTAGTTTCCTACTGTGATTTTGCCATCTTATTACTTATTTTATCTTATTTCTTCTCAGGAAATCCGTACATTCGTTTTTAAAGATGGTAAATGAAGTCACTGTGCACGATATTGCTGAGATGACTGAGAAGATCATATCATCGCCTCTAACCATGGCATCTTATGGAGATGGTAAATATCCGATTTTTCCTGGAACCATTTAATCCAAGTCCTTGTTCTGAACTGTGATCAGATTATGAGATTCTTTACCCTTCTTGCATTGCAGTCATTAGCGTCCCCAGCTATGAATCCGTTAGCAGGAAGTTTCATGCATGAGGAGTGTATACCATGAATTCCGAGCCGGAGATGGGAGTTTACAAGGAGTGTTCCGTGACTTCGAGTCAGGGATAGAGTTTACTATGGCAGCAACCGTGGCAGCCACCCCACAGTTATCTCCTTAGAACTCTTTCGCTAGAATATTTAACTACTAAACTTTTAATAAAAGAGTTTCGAACATTGCCAGTCACTGAAAATTTAATCAGTATTTCACTTTAAACTCAATTATCGGGTTTTGCAAGAACTGAACCTCGAGAAAGTATTGTTTGCCAACTACTGCCTCGCAGATGAGGTCGCATGTTAGTGTTTGCATTTACATGTCTTTACTGAGATTGTTTTGCAAGAACGTTTCTCAGTAGGCGGGGAACTAATTTCCTAGGCATTGCATTTACCTAGTTAGCTCCCTGAACCCAAATAAGAATCGTAAAACAGGAGATCTGCTTTACAGATTTTGCACCAGTTGGAGCGATGTCAAATGATTATGAATGCAATCAATATCAATGGAGATTGAGGTTTTCAATGTCCATGCAAAAGATAAGGCAGTTTTTGTTTCGTATCATGTCATTCTCAGTCCCAAACCCTTATTCCCGACAAAGCCTAGGCCCAAAGCGAAGGCTATCGGATCACATATGACAATTTAACAACATTTTCATATATAATTATCTTCTTCGAGTTCATTTTCTATGTGTTACCTAAATTCTATTCAATGCATGTTTGGTTAGGTGATTGTCCAATCATGAATAAATTTAGTAGTATTTTTATTTTAATTAATATAAAAAATTTTAGGGGAACAAAGATGGATAAAATTACGAGTGAAAAGACATGTCCTCTCTTTGTTCAGTCTTTTGGTCAACATAGCACACGTGCTCCGACCAACCAAACTCTGTAATGCAGTAGCAGAGGCCCAAAGCCGAGGCAACCGCCCTGTTAGGTGTCGGGCAGACTAAACACGTGTGTTTGACAACTCATTTCACATTCCTACACGCGTCACGTCGCAAATGGAAGTTATATTAAACCGGTCTTATTTTTGCGCCCGAAGTTAGGCGGCTCTTTAATATAATTGGCCCTGTCCCTCCCCCCACCCAACAAACTCCCTATGATTATTATTATTATTATTAAAATTAAAAAATGTTATTTACTCAAATTTGATACGAATGTTTTTAATTTTTTTAAAAAAATATATTTTTTATTTATATTTAAATATATATTAAATATGAATATTATTAAAGAAATAAAACCTAAGTAATATAGGAGCTAATTTATTTTTTTTTTTCTAAAAATTTATTGTGCCCGCCGCCCTTGGACTTAAATACTCAAAAATCCAAACCAAACAGTGAATCTAATCTAATCATGTTAGCTGTTAAACAAAGTTTGGTTGTTGATGGATCAATTCATATGCTCCAGTGGGTCCCTATTGATCTATCCGTTAAACTATTCATCAAATATCATATTATTCAAGAATTGAGCTATTCATTATTGAATCCGATGACCCATCTATACGAGTCGAGCCTCGACAAACAAATGCCATTGATGTACAAAAATAAAGCATGTTCAACAGCCAAAAATTACATATAAAACTACTTAGACATACGTGTGTGTGTGTGTGTGTGTATATATATGTATATATTGTGAGTTCAATGCAAAACAGAGCAGCAAAGACGACAAAAGTCTCTTTTTCTTCAAACATGAAAACTCTGCAGAGTTGAAGCCGGTATCTTTCGTTGTTGCTTACAGCTTCCTACTGTAAACAGAACAACCAACCACCAGTTTTTGTTGTTATGATCCAAAGGGAAAAGCAAACATTAACTGAATAATTTAACCATTGATAAACCGACACTCACGGCTAAGTGCGGATAGTTTGGAGCTCCTCAAAACACGCAACCTCTTCACGGTCAATACAAACATGCTGCAAAATCCGATGAATGTTACAAAGTTGTTCATGATCAAACAATCTGGTTTCGGTCCTTTTTTACAGATTTGTTCATGATCAAACAGTCTGGTCCTATTTTGCAGATTTGTTCATGATCAAACAATCCAGTTTCGGTCCTATTTTGGTAATACATGCATTAACCTAGAATATAACCCAAACATTGAAGAAAGTAGGATCACGGTTAAGATATTAGGAATCTAATGCTGTTTTTTGGGCGCCCCCCCCCCCTCAAAAAAAAAATCATCAGATTTACAGTAATAAGATGCTTACTGCCATGGGACATCGCCGACAAGCATCCGGTCTCCTTCGTTATCCTCGTAGACAAGTGTATATTGCCCACTTCCGTCCAATACGCCGATAATCACTTTCTCTTCCTCTTGCTTATTGTTCACTATTCCACCAGCCGAGGAATCTTTAACACGGATCAAAAGCAAAAGAGAAAACGGATGAGATAAACCTTTATCAGTCAACTAGGATCGTATTCTTAACATAGTCTAAAGCGTTGAAATGCAATAAGAACAAGCAAAAGAATCCAAAAATTTTTCCCCTTGAAATTATGCAAATTGAAATAAGATATAACACTCTTAATGCCTTCCCCTCCCCCACTTCCCTCACGTAATTTAATTTAACAGTTGAAAACTAAAACCGATGTGAACCGATTGGTCATCATATAGTAACTAGATATGTTTATGATGTGGATGCATACTAAACTATGAAAAAAACCTATGTTATTTAGATTTTGATGTACGTATCGAATATTGATATGTATCTGATACGGTTATGTTCAATTTTTATAAAGTTTTTCACGAATTTGGAGGGTCTTCAGAGGGTCATATCTTCGTACCTATGTTTGAAAATGTGTCGAATATGGATATTTCAAGAAAAATAAATTGATGGAGCAACATAACATGAAACAAGCTTCCCTAATTGCTAATAGACATGACTATCAAACAAAATTTAGCTAAACTTCATGTTGATCCAACTCTTCATTTTTTTTAAAGTATTTGTGTCTGTCGCATATTCGGACATGGATATGAAGATATAATTTTTCAAGAATCCTTCAAATTCTTTAAAATCTTGAAGGAAAAGAAAGAATAAACCAGTGTCCGACACTAACACTTGAGTCCAAATAACATAGGCCAAAGAAAAAATAATCTTCAAGGCTTGAATTTAGCACGGTTATTATATATTCGTGGAACCCAAAATAGCAGTACAATAAATTTTACCTGCAAGGAGGCCTCTGAAGAGTTCATCAACAGCAGTTGACAGTTTCTCATAGCTATCACAGGCTTTGATATCCACTTTCCTTCCGATCGGAACTCCGTCCATGTTGATTTTCACAAATAGGCCTTTACCACTAGTTTCTGCAGCTGCTTTTTCATCGGCAACCTTGTGAGGGACCTTACTTGGTGATGATTCAGAAGCTAGTTTTGAGGAGCTGCTAGTTGCAAGATTTTTCCGAAAAGAACGAATCGGAGGCCAACCTACCACTGGACCAGGAGCAGTTCTGGTTTTCCATGATTGTAACCATGGAAAGACAATGAAAACAGCACAGTCATTTCAAGGTTAAATAATAGAGATGAACATGTACAAGGGCCATTAACGGACTACGTTATCCCCAGTCCAAGACCTCTGTCCAGCACATTCGTATATAGACACAGAGTATGATCTTTCAAACGTATTGAAAATACCTATGTCTAATATATCAATTTTTATGTTACTTCGACTCTTATTTTTTATGAAATATATATATCTAACACATATTTTGATATAAATAAAAAGATATAATTTAAAAAGATCCTTTAAATATATATAAATCTCAAAAAAATTAAATATATCATTATATATTCTTATCTGATACTCATACTTAAATTCAAGTACCATAATCGTATACCCTATTTACCCGAATCCATATAACATACTCTACAGATAATCATTCAAAAAAGGGAAACCCATAAGAGATAGGATCAAAATACTAATTTCATGGGAGAGGAAACAGTAGATATAACAGACAAAATTAGTAAAAATTGTACATCTAAAAAGAAAGATAGAGGATTAATTGTTTACTAACCAAAGCAATCGAAGAGCTTCATGATCATCAATGAAAAGATTCAAATAAATCATGTAGAAAAACTATCAAACAATTTAAAGAAATGAAACAACTACCAAGCATGGATGGACCAACACAAAACATCAAAGCAAGGTAAAAAAGATAAATTTTTTTTAAAGTAGAAAAATAGATAATATTAAAGAGTTGCAGAGATAGAGGTAAAAAGCTGGGAGTCTACCTTTTTTCAGAACAGTTAGGAGGCGGCTTAGCTGTATTTGCAGGAAATGAAAATGATGGTTTTTTATCTGCATTCTGCAAGTCTACTGCATTAGTGCAACAGAGCTGTGATGATTCCTTGGATATTACAGGCAAGCTGCTGCTTGGTGGGGCTGTTGATGATGGGAACTGAAGAAATGGAGGAGGCTTTGCCTGGTGGTGTTGGTTATGATGGTGGTTGTTGGCCCATGGGGTGGACAAAACTGACCCAACACGGTGGTCCTGATCTGGGAATGGGAACTTATTATGTGACTGTTTTGATCCATTCTTGTTCATTGAAGAAAAGTACCCAAATGAGAGCAAAGACTGATCGTTATCTTCATCATCATCTCTCTCATTGTGATTGTTTCTACTGGCGCCTTCGATGGACCAGCTATCTTCAACTGGTGGACCAAGCCTCAGTTCAAGCTGCTTCTCTGAAGATCCATGGCTTCTCTCATGATCTTCCTTCTTCATGACATGCCAACCTTTTTCTTGAGGAATCATCAAATCAAGAAGCTAAGGACATGCTTCACCATTCTTTGAGCAACCCATCTCCATAGATATCCAAAACTAACCCAAATAAGTAAGGTTTTTTTTTTTATAACTTTGAAGTAACCAATAACTTCAAACAATCTGGGAAACAAAAAAAAGGAAGGAAAATAAGGTGTTTCAGGTTAATCTATAAACCATGCAAAAGGATAGACATATAATCCATAACTAAGAAAAACAAAAATGAAACTTGCCTTATATCTTAACCAAAGCCCAAACAATGGCGACCAACGTCATGAAATCAACAAAAACTTCTCTTTTTAGCTATGGCAAAAACCCTGATAGGAACAAGTGACAAGACAAGAACTGTTAAGCTTTAGAGAGCTTGAAACCGTTAAAATTCTCTTAAAACCAACAGATTTAAACTGGAAAAACCAGACCAAAAGAGCAATAAAAAAACAAACACTTTAAATAGGAAAAAAAAACCCACCCAAAAGAAGAAGGTGTTTTTTTTTTTGGAACAACTCAAAGGGCAAAAAGGATTGAGAGAGAAAGAGGGCTATGATAAGAGCGGTGGGTTCTTATCTATATAGGCTTTTTCCTTTGTTTTTTTTAATTGCAGACTTCAATGGCTTCTTCTTGCTTTTTTCCCTCTTTCCCTCTCACTTTTTACTTTTTACTCCATCAAAAAAAGAGCAAAATAGATCATGAAACCGTGAGATATTCCCTCTACTCAAACCCCAACTCAAAAACATGAAAAAAAGAACAGGAAATTTAGAACATCACTCACGCAACCACAGCACAGGTTGTTCAGCTCATGAAGCAAAAGCATGCTGTTTTGCTGACCTCCTAAACATTACTCTTCTGTAACTCTTTTTTGTCTTCGACAACAAGTTACAAAACAAAACTCTTTGTAAAGAGATTTAAGCGATTTTGACCCTTTTTATTGTCAATATTTATTAAAATAAATATAATGATAATATAATAAAAAAAATCCACCATTTTAATTTAAATCTTTGATCATGTCTTGTCCTGAGAAGACGAGGCGGATGATACTAAGAAAAGTAAACACCCATATGCTTAAAACGTAAGCCAGTTATTTTGTTTTCCCTTACTGTAAAGCTCAATTAGTTAGAAACTCAAGAAAATGATAGTATTATATTTCACTTTATGCTTTTAATGGAGGATTTAAGGGAAGCTTATAATCAAAGTTCTATTAACAAAGATAAATCTATGTCAACTTTCTTTTTTTCGTAGAAAGTATTAGCCGTAGCTCTTGTATTAGTCTTAGAGATTGAACAAAAAAAAAAAAACCTTTAAATATTGTAATTAATTGAAGTGGGACGTGAGGCTTAATTCAAACACAAGAGTTTGCTTTTGAGGAGGTGGAGAAAATGATGATGGGATGTTGGTGACATTGATTTGTTGCATTTTATTATTATTATTATTATTATTATTATTATTATTATTATTATTATTATTATTATTATGGGATAGTTTTCAAAATAAAAACTTTATGTAATTATTATAATTTTTTTGAACTTTATGAAAATAATTAATTAAATGTGAAAAAAAATTTTAATAAATCTTTTATTTATTTATTAATTATTTCAGACAAAAAAAATACTGGGAGCTTTGGGCAATAAAACATGCAGATCCCATGAACCTGTCCGGTCTCTCTTCCTCTAATATTCATTAAAAAATTAAAATTTAAATTTAAATAGTAATATTTTAGTTAATTTTTTATTAAATTTATTTTGAATAATAATTAAATATATTTGATTTAATTTAGTGTTAAATTCATAAGCTAAAATGTCAGAATTATTCAAATTAAATCAAAATTTATTTTTTATTTTTATAATATAAAAATAAATATTTTAATTTTAAATTAATGAAAAAAACATAAAAATTCTACAGAAAAATATTTGTTTTTTAATTTAAAAAAACCGATAAACTCAAAACTATCTTAATAGGTAAAATTTAATTCGAGTCAATTTGGTTATATATTACATTCGGTTCTTTTTGGTTTGACCGTAAAAAAAAAAAAAATCAGATTAATAATGATTCATCTGATCCATTTCGTGAAAGCATAATCAGATTAATAATGATCTATATATAACAAACTGAGCAGATTAATAATTGTCTAATGAACATTCTCAAGTGAGAATTAATCATTAGTTCTCATTTCCACATTTGCCCTAATCCCTAGACATTGTCAAAGCTAAGCAGTTTAACCAAATTCTAGGCTCACTTGCAACAAAAGAGAAGAAAAGATGCCGATTATGTTACTCGAATTCGGATAAAAGTGTCAAATATAAATGTGTTTAATATGAATTTAATCAATTTTTTAAATTTTTTTTTATATATTTAAAAATTACTTAAAATCATATCTTCATATTAATTTTTAAATATCTATCGGATAAATGTCAAACACAGATATTTTAAAACTCAGAAGAGCAACATAGGATTTCGGGATTTGCACCCAGCGACACACTCAACTCCTTATTCAATTTGCCCGCACTGCTTCAATTTCTGCCGATCAATTGCATGCATTTCTGTCATTATCTTCATTATTATTACATAATAAGCACATCCTAAAACAGCTCAAAAGGTAGTATGATACAGAGCATGTAGTACAAGGGGTAAAGCTAGTATAATCCAGTCCCCATTGCAGGCCTCCACGTAATCCAGACTCTTCATGTTCTTTATAGTAGTCTTTGATTGAATCTGACGTATATTCGGATATGAGTATAAAAGTAGAATAAACAGACCCTAGAGTCTGAGTAATATAATTCCAGAATCCTATTTGCAGAGTGAAGCTAATACACGTCGAGGTGGATCGAACGGTCTTCGAGAATGAAGGACAGCCCAATTGTCTATCAAAAGAACATCTCCTTTCTTCCAAGGGATGGCAACACATTCTTCTTCGAGGATTTTGAGGCAGTCATAGATGATATCAGCTGGCAATGGCTTCCCATCCCCGAAAGTAACAGCCTTCACAGGGTCATTTCTCGCATCTTCCCAGCCTGTATAAGCAGCCACCATGCTATTGAACCAAATTTTGCGTTGCCTTGTATTATCATATTTAATAGCTGGTATTGGACCCATTATTGTTTTCACTCCATCTCCAATCCATTCCAACTTCATCCCTAGCTTTGCAGCTCTGCAATAAGTTTTTACAATTGATAATTGCTATAATGTTTGTTTTACATAGTTAGGTAGAAACAGTGATTATACATAGTTAGGTAGAAAAACAGTGATTATCCGCCTTAACGCCATGTCTCAATCATTATTTTACGGTTTTAACTCTTTTTGTCATTATCATACTTATCACGATTGATCATAAAAAATTTCATCACGCTCTCAACCTTAATAAACAAAACTAGCAATCCTATTTTGCAGTTAATAATTGGTATGATGTTTGTTATCCCTAGTTCCAAAGCACCAAGAAGGTTGATTGGCAACCGTAACGCAACATTAGATTTTTTTTTTTTTTTAGGGTTTTGACTCTACTTGTCATCATACATAGAATTAACTATGTCCACAATCTCAATAAACGCATAGCGACAGCAATTTAAGTCGTGCTTGACGTATGAATCAAATCCAATCTATTTAATCCATGGAGAAAATGATGAAAATCACTAACCTTTCCTCGGCCACTGTCTTGTCGGTCGTCAAGAAAGTGGATTTCCACCCACGACCAATGGGGGATGAGGGATCATCACCCTCCCCTAGAACCCTCGTATAAAGTAATTCCTTTGCCTCCAGTTCAGCAACAAATTCTGGGTATTTCTCTTTCATTCTCTTATAAATAATGTGGCTTAGAACTATGGGAGTTTCTCCCCCACTTCCTGGCTCTACTTCACAAAAGAAGAACAATTTCGATGGAAATTCAGGAACCTGCGATCAAATAAAGACAATTAACATCAAATTCAATTGAAACCCACTGAAAATTCGATCACAATTGGCCATTAAAGTTAATTAAAACTAGAAGAAAAGAGTAATTACCTGAGCCATCTCATGATGAAAAGGGATCTTTTGGTCAGGGGGTGATTCATTAGCAGTAAAAACACGACCAACAACGTTAGTCCGAGGAGCAGCCCCACCAACGTACGGCAACTCCTCAAAGCCAAAAGCGTCGACGACGTCGTTGAAATCCTTGGCTGTTTCAACGGCGAAACCCCTGAAGAGCACGGCTCCAGCTTTGAGCAACAAAGAGTCGAGAAATGGCTTCTGAGACTTGATGGCTTTGGTGAAAACGGAGAGCGACGAACGACTCGATGATGGGTTCGGAGTCAGAACCGACGGGAAAGTGAAGGAATTGTATCGTTTTTGATAATTGGGAAGTTGAGTTTCGATGAAGTAGTCAACTTGGGCTGCCATGCCTGAAAAGCTTGGGAGTTCTATCCTTATTACTAGTGACTATACTTACAAATTCGCTATTAAAGGGGAAGGGAGCATAAAGTACACGCCACGACCGTGGTTGTGGTGGTGTTTTGAACACTGTAGAGGAAATTCGGACGGATTTTGCGTCTAGGTTCAACGTGGGCCGACTAACCGATTTGCCTAACAACGGTTTAGACTTTCGGCCCAATATTAGAAGGCCTACGGCTTGATTGACTACGGTAACAAGTCCAATTAATTTTTTTTGAGAAATTTTTTGTAAATATATTTTGATGAACGAAAAATAAATTTCAGATCAACAAAAAATATTAATTAATTAATTCTTTTGAAAAACGTCTTATGCTTGAGACCCTTTTTGGAAAAATAATTAAATAATAAAAAATATTTTATATAAAATTAGTTAAATATTAAAAATATTAATTTTTTTAAAAAAATAATTTCATTGAAACAAACGAACTCTGTATTTTAATTTATTTCAACTTTGACTTATGAACTCCTATTTGTAATTTATTTATTTATTTTGAAAAAATTAACCAAAATATTGAAAAACATTTTATATAAATTATTAAAACAACAAAAACAATTAATTTTTTAAAAAATTCCATCTTCCCAAAACAAACGGATTTTTTTCAACCCGACCCATCATATCTCAATATTCGGATCAAAAAAATACATAAAATAATAAATAGAAAACAGTACTAGCCCGCCTTAGGGACAGTCCGACCGCAAATTCAAAAACCAAACGGCACAGAATCTAGAGGGAGAAAGAATAGAAGAAAATTCAAAAAAAAAAAAAAAAAAAAGGATGCGGAGATTGGAGTCGAAGGCGAAATCGGCGAGGAGACCGCTGAGAGATTTATCGAACAATAATAGCACAAGGAGTTTTCCCAAATCGGAGGTTCCGATGAAGAAAATGCTTGAGGACAAGGTCAATAATCGAAGTCACGCTTCCCTCGATCGCCTCCTTCTCCTTCAATCCGATCTTTCTTCTCTCCTTCGCCAGGTTCATCACCAATTAGAAGTTTAATTATGTTTTTTGGCCACCAAGTTTTGATTAAATGTAGTTGGTTAGGGTTTAGCTTCTGTATGGTTTGCTAAGAAAAAAATTTTTCCAAAATTGCGTACGCGTGTCCTAGTTTATATAGGCTTAATCTTTTTCTTTAATTTTGTTCTTTTAGGTGGATTTCTTTGATTTTGTAATCTAATTGCTGCATTATTCTTTTTTTCCCCTAAAATATGAGTTTTTTTAGTAATTTTGTACTGAATTTGATGATATTCACCAAGTTATGTTCGGAAATGGCAGATTGATGAACTTGTTGCGGAAGCTTTTAAGCTGAAGACAACAGAACTCGGGGCAGAAGAAATTGAATCTTTCGCGAATGTCATTTCCGAAATGCTTTCCTCTTTAAAGGTTATCTTTTAAGTTAATTTTCCTAAACTATGTTTTGGCTTAAAGGGATTTAAATAGCTGTAAGGCGATGCTATGGCTGTTATATGGCTGTTATTTTGCGATTTCAATTTAAAAATTTTTTTCTTGACGATTTATAGTAATTAAATTGCGGTAATCTTTATTGAATCCGGAACTGCAATTTAAATCCATGGGCTTGGATTTGAATGCATTTGTTGCAGCTTTAACATGGATTTTTTGTTCTATAATTGCAGCCGTGGGTTCCCAGATTTCGGAAGGCCCTTTCGAGCTCTTCTACTGGGAAGTACGAAGATAAGTCTGGAAAATGTTTGGGAAGTAAAATTGTTCCTTTCGTAGATGTAAATGAAATTGGATGCTTTGATGTTGGGAATCCAGAAGAAGAACCCACATTGGACTCGTTAATCTCGCCTTCTCCCCTTGTGTCATGGCGTGCTGCTGACTGTAATGCTGGGAAAGGTTGGCAGCTGTTTCTGCTCACACCTCTTCCAATGTCAAAAGCATTGTCTTCGAAGAGGCGTGATTCATCTAAATCAGTATTCGAAAAAGTTACTTACAAATCTACTGTTGAGCTACCATTTTTTCTCAACATTCTTGGGGGTAAAAATGATTATTTGCTTCAAGGTGTTCCCATAAAGCAAACACCAATTAAGCGTTCTGATTCGGTTGTGGCTGAAATGGATAAGACATTGAATTGTGTTTCTTCAGCAGCATTATCAAACACTGACCATTCCATGCTTGTCATGACTCCATGCTTAAAAATGTCGCCTCCCAAATCCTGTGTGCTGCTTGAACCGATTCATGATCAGTCCTTGCCCAGAGGCGGTTATGGAGTTTGCAAGTCCACTCCATTTCCACTCGGAATTAACAGCAGTGGGTCTTCTGAATCCCTTGGCAATGAACATGAAGCTGCTGAGGATTTGACTTTGAAGTATCCAGAACTACTAGGCATTCAACGAACTCTCAAATCAGGAATTGGGAAGAACGAGCTGGAATCCTCACCAATGTGGTTGTTCTCACCTCCTAAAAGTTGCATTTTGTTGGAGCCACCAGATGGGAAATCCCTGGAAAATATTGCCATCGCTCACCACTTTCCTAATGCTAATCAACAAACAGAACTGTCTTTGTTGAAAGGAAATGATGTCACAGATGCTTGCCAACAAAACAAGATGATTAACCCAGGTACCTTTTCATTATATTTGGTGTATTTAGGGTGAGCAGAAGTTGGTTGAAGCCAACTCAACCGACCGGAGTCAGTTCTATTGGTTCGGTTAGATCAGTTTCAGTTTTGTGGGTTGCTTTATCGGTTCAGTCGTTTTATGGTTCTTAAAATCTGAAAGCAAATCGACCAAGTAAATCGATATATAATATAAATATAAAACCCAAACCGACAAACCCCAAGTCCCAAACCCATACCCAGTTATCCACCTATGACCCAACTCGCAACCCAACTGAGAAAACAGTACTAGCTGAGGTAACCAACTAAACAGCTCGACCTATGTCAGTTCGGGTTTTTTTTTTTTTGGTTATGTAACTGAAGTTGGTTGGTTTCGATTAGTTTCCTTTGCTGTAGTCGGTTTTCGAGTTTTGCAGACCGAGCCGAAGGATTATAAAGTCCTAGCCGTATTAAGTCAACTCGATGATGTGTTTGCTTAAGTAGTAAATTGAACAAAAATCTCTTGTTTCTGCAGAAAATACTGGCGAAGACTTGGCGCTTGTAGAGACTACGCCAATTTGGAAGGAACCAGAGAGCAGCATAATGCGGAGGGACAAACGTCCCGGTGAGAGTACTCTAAAGAAAGAGTTATGGACAAAGTTTGAAGCAGTGTCAACTTGTGGACTCCGTTATAATGCCTCTGCAATTCAAAGGACGGCTAGGAAGGGATTTCTTGACTTGCTGGATGAAGTTTCATGTGATGATGATCCAATATCAGATGGTCTGAGATGATAATATTATTCATGTCCAAACTTGAAACTTAATTAATTCATATAATTATTTTTAAAAAATAAAATTTAATAAATTTAATTAAAATTTATAATTTATAATTTTTTAAAAATATTTTTAAATTAAATTACAACTTTTTTTTATAAAAAAAATAGTATTCATGTCTGTAACATGCTCAATGCTTATTTGTAAATGGTTGCATTCGCTGATACTGTCTCTAAATTACTGTTTTGTATTGGAATTTGGAAAGTGCCTTGAGAATTTTGCCACATAAATACTACCTTAAATACATCTATTTTGCCTGTTCGTTGGAATGAATATTTCTAATGCAAAACAGCCAGAAGAGCTCCAGAAGCATCACACATGACGTATCTATCCTATAATATCAAATTCAAGTTTTAGGTATGAATATATATTTAAATATATTTAATTTAAAAAGAATTTTACATATTTAAAATATTTTTGTAATAATACTTAAATATATATCGAACATAAAATCATAAATATAAATACTTAAAAAATAAAAAATTATTAGATTTAATTAAATATTTTTATATTTAATTATAAAAATATATAATTATTAATAAAAAATAATATTTTAATAATATTATAAATAATTAAATAAATTTAAAATTAAATCGGATCTAAAATTAAAAATAATTTTAAAAAATTTAAACAGTAGCATGCTATTTTTCAACAGGCTTGGACCTTCAAAAAAAATAAAATAGCAAAGGGTGACTAAGAGGGCACAGTACGGAAGTTGCCATCCACGTGACATCACTTTGCACGTGCTGCCATGTTAGTTTTTCAATGAAACAGACGTCGGAAGGAATATCACAGGTGTAGGGAGAGAGGAGAAAGAAAAGTGGTCTCACTCTCAAAATTCAATTAATTCAAGCCACGTGGATGTTGACCCCACACCCTTCCTTCCCTCCACTCCCATTGGTTATTAAACTTTAGAAAAAGAAAGTCACATGATCGCTGACAATTCCACCTCCTTTGTCACGTGCTATGAACACCACTAACCCTTTTTAAAAAATTAATTAAATAATCAAAAGATTTATATATATATATATATTAACTTAAAAAAATATATAACAAAAGGGTTAATTATGAGACTTTGGTTTTTTTTTTTAAAATAAAAATTTTTTTAAAAATATTAAATGACTCAACAGTTTTAGTGAGTTTAAAAAATGTTTTTAGAAGATAGATTAACAAATGTTATTTTACAATTTGCAAAGTTGAAAATAAAAGTACCTCCATTGTGAGTTCATTTTTAAGTATTAACTGTAAAAATTTTTAACTTTATAAATAATAGAGATTATCATATTTTTTTAATTAAATATTTTTATTTATAATATATCTAAAAAGGTATATTGGTTTATTCAAATATCGGGTTTGATTGGGTTGAAATTTTTAATTCAAACCAATTTAATTTGAATTATTGTTAGTTAATAAAAATATTTTTATTTTTATTTAAATTTAATTTTAAAATATCATATAAATTTTTTTATATTTTAATTTTTTTTGAATAATGATATGAGCTTCTAAATCAATCCAAAATAAAAAAAATTAAATTGTAAGTTTGCAACTTGGCCCGACTCGCTCATAAACAAACAAGTCTAATAAAATTTTTCATCTTATTAGCTTCGCTAATAAATTTTAAAAATTTTATTAATAATAAATAAGATAATTTATCTTCGTGTTATGAAATGAAATTTTTATTTATACGAGAAATGAGTTAAAAAAAAAAAGACAGACAGATAAATATAGCGACGTGGATGAGATCTTGACCGTTAATTTTGATTAAGTTGAGCTGTAGCCGTCGTGCTTAAACGTGGGTAAGGAATAAAAATAAAACAAGGTTACGATTGGCAACAGGAAGATGGTAGAAAAAAAAGCACATTAATTAAGATTTAAAAAAAAAAGAAGAAAAACAAATGTTTTACCAGAAAAAAATGCAGAAAAAAATAATAAAATAAAAAATAAAATAAAATAAAAGGACAGAAGCAGCAGCATTTCCAAGAGTAAAAATAATTAAGTCAGAGGATTAGCAATAATGTTTGATTTCTTAATTAATTATTTTTCAATTTTTTTAATATCCTATATGGTTCAATGTATTTAAATAATAAATACATGCATTTTTTTAATTAAAAAAATGCCACTTGAATTTTGTTTTCTTAATTTTCCTTTTAAAATATAAAAAATATAAGAACAAAATCAAACTTGGTTAAATCTATGTAATATCGTAATTAAATCTATTAGAGTTTAATCAAGTTTTATTTTGTTTGTTTGGTTTTATTTGATCATTTACTTGAGTGAGTCGGACTTAAATAGATAATAAGTTCAATAAAATTATAAAAAAAGATATTAAATCTTATATTAAGGGATTTACTTTTGTGTTATCTATAAACACTAGTTAAGTATTGTTTAACAATTAATTTAAGAAATATTTTTTTATATTTAAGATATTATTTTTATTAAATTTAAAAAATATTAATTACAATTTTTCTATAAATATTATCTTGACACTAATTAAAATTTTTAATATTTATTAAATTAAAAAAAATTATAAATTAAATTTTCTTGCTTAAAGCTGCTATAAGGCTCTTATAAAAAGAATAAAAGTTTCAAAAATTATATTAAAATTGTTTGGTAATTGTATTTTTATAAGCATATTTTTTAATAGATATTGAGTTTATATTTAATAAATTAAGATATTTTTAAAATAAAAATAAAAATTATATAAAAAATTAGCATATTTTTAAAAATAAAGAAGAGATATTATATTTTTAGCTTTTTTTTCTAAGTTCCTTTTTTTATTTTATTTATTAAAAATAATAATTTCTCAAAAAACTTATTTAACCCTACTTTTACTTTTAAAAAGCTTTTAAATCAAATTGCTCAAACCAAACTGCTACTAATTGTGGTAGAATATTTTCTTTTTTCCTAGGTCAATAATTAGTAATTAAGAGTGTGGATTTTAAGAAAGGGGGGGGGGAATTAGAGCTTCTATGAAGGAAGGTAGCTTGAATTTTGAAAGGGGGTAATAGTTGTCTTTGGCCTTAGCTGTTGCCCTTTTAAGTGACAGCTACCACAATTATGGTTACCTACACCTTACACTTTGTTGCTTTGTCTCTTTGGATCACATTACCAATAATTAATGTGAAAACTTTGTAAATATATTTTTTTTTTGAAAATGCATTTTTATCTTTTTTATTGAAAATTTGTCTAAATTATAAATTCATGCTTAAAAAATAGTTTTTTCTTTTAAGTAAGATTAAAGATTGAGGCATGTCTATTTTTTTATTTATTTTTATTTATTTTTTAAATATATTTTGAACGGTATGTTTTATTCTATTAATTCTTATTTTTAAAAATTATCCTGACGATGAATGAGATAATTTCTTAATTAACCTTTTACAAATTTTCGTCTTGAGCATTTTCTAGTTGTACAAGTTTAGACTTTTTTATTTTAGGTAGTTTTGAAAAATATTAATTATTATGGTTTGTACTAAACTTATTCATCAAATTTGACAATAAACTTTATAAGATTTTTTTTTAAAATGTTTTTCTATGTACCCAAAGCCATTTTTCATTATATGATTGTAATAAAAAGTATTCAATAAAGTCTTCAATTAGAAATTTATGTTACAATTTTGTTTGGCTAATGAATGGATTTGGAGGTTGGAAGGTATTCTTTTCATCATTTTAATAAGCTCTTTCCTCAATGTTTTGATGATTTTTTTCCTCATTTTTTCACAAATTTAAGTCAAATTTTGCATCATCAAAACTTTCCCATTATGGTTTTTTATATTCTAAATGAATGAATGTGGCTACATTCACATATTAAATGAATAATCTTAGGAAGACCAAAATTGAATCCTTAAAATTAAAAGTATGACTAAAATGGATTTTACAAATGAATACTTTTAAAAGCATTATTTAAAGTTAGTATGATGAATAAAATTATTAACTGTTATATTTAATATAATGTTATTATTATAAATAATATATTAACTAATTTTAAATAATAATTTTAAAATACTCGTTAACAAAATCTTATTAATATATTTACTTATAAGTTTTTAAATTATTTTGAGAAAAAGAAATGCTTTAATTACTTTGGTTTGAAATTTGTTTTACCTTTATTTAAAGCAATGATACCTTTACTTCATAATAAGGCTAAAGCTTTACCATTTGCCAACTCATAGCTTCACCATATTGTACCAAAAAATTAAAAATTAAAAGAAGCCCAAAAAAAAATTTAAAAAAAAAGAAAAATACTTTGAAATAAGTAACATAAAATATTTTTAATTTCTAAAAATAAAAAAAATAAATAAATAACCATATTTTATTTTATTAATTTTAAATAAAATAAAAAAAAAAATCCCCTTGATGAACTTGCAAGTGACTTATTATTATTATTAAATTGAGTCTTTGCTTGCATGTAAGAAGATGCTCCAATTTCCTCATATTTACGCTTCTGCCCTTCCCTTCACTCCTCAAAACCCACCATTTCTCTTCACTGGCTCTTCATTCTCTTTCTCAGACTCCAAAGCTTTCTATCTCTAAAATCTGTTTATAATTCCTCATTTTCTCTCTGTAGAAAACCAGAGCAATTTCACTGTAACTACACATTTTTCATATATATATATATATATATAGTGTATAGGAAGTTGTACATTTTAAGGCTAAATGGAGGCCGGGAACTGCTTCGTCGGAGGATATTACGGTGGCGCAGAAGCCGGTAATTTCTCGACGGAGCAAAAGCTCGGAGAGAATTTCACCGTCGACGACCTCCTCGATTTCTCTAACGAAGACGACATTATCAGCGAAGGCTTCTTCGACAATGTCGCCGGCAGATCCAACGATTCTTCCACCGTAACCTGCAATTCCTCCGTTTCTGGAGGCAATAACCACTTCTCTTCCGCCAATTTCCCTCACTCCTCTCAGTTCTCCGGCGAACTCTGCTTCCCGGTAATAAAATAGTTTTTTTCTTCCCCTCTATTTTTGTAAGGTAAAACTAAAAAGTATAATTTACGTAAAATTAACTTACTTAATCATTTTCACTTTTAAATATTTTTCGTAAAATGGATTAATACTCCTTTTTTCTAAAACAATTGAATGATTATTAAATAAAAAATTCCTAATTTTTTACACTTTAGCTATATAATCGAAATGTGGAAAATTAATTTGTTTTTCTGGATTTTACAGTCTGATGATTTGGCGGAACTTGAATGGCTCTCAAATTTCGTTGAAGATTCGTTTCCAACACACCAGTATTCACAAAGCAACCTCCAAATTTTCGCCGCGTCGAAATTACCCACATCCGAATCGTCCTCTTCCTCAACTCGATCTGATGTCTTACCCCGGAGCTCGACCGACCCAATTTTCGAACACCACACTCCGCTCCCAGGGAAGGCCCGCTCCAAGCGTTCGCCGTCAGATTGGTCCACCCGAGTCCACCACCGTACCCTGAAATCCACGGGCCAGAAGATAAGGCAGGAACCGAATGCCGGTTCGGAGTCGTCTGGTCGAAAATGCTTGCATTGTGCAGCGGAGAAGACCCCGCAATGGAGGACCGGACCGTTGGGTCCGAAAACGCTTTGTAATGCGTGCGGGGTGAGGTACAAGTCCGGTCGGTTGGTACCCGAATACCGACCGGCTGCGAGTCCGACATATGTGTCGACGAAACATTCGAATTCGCATCGGAAAGTTTTGGAGCTTCGGAGACAAAAGGATTTGCAAAGAGCACAACAGCATCAACAATTTCTTAGCCAAACTTCGCTTTTCGCCATATCCAACACTGTTGATGATTTCTTGATCCATCATCATGGAGGGCCCCATTTTAGGCACATGATTTAGTTAGAATTTCAAAGAAATAAATGGAAAAAAAAAAAAAAACACCAAGAAAACAAGAAGAGCTCAGCAAAGAATTGTAGCCCATTTCCTAAATCTTGGACTTATTAAAAAAAAAAAAGAAGAATTTTGTAGTTTTATTTTGAACCCAAAAAGGCAAAAATAATTAGATTTGGCAATTGATTAAGTATTTTATATTTTTTTAATGGTGTATATATAAATATAATAGAAATTATCAAATGCATCAAAATTTTAAATAATGATAGGATATGTGTAGGATTAGCAACGAGATGATTTTTTTGTCATCCAACTTTCATGTATATCTATTCAAACTCGATTTCACTTAGATTTCTATCCCTCAACCCTAACCCTAAAAAAAATCTGCCAACCCCAACTCGCCTCACCTAGAAACTTATGCTTTACAAGATTAAACTAATTATATGTGGTAAAGTCTTGTAAAAATTAAAAACCCTTAACTAATATGATATGCATAGGGTTGGTAATGAGACTTTTTTTGCTTGTCTTGACTCAACCCGACTTTCATGTATATATATATATACTTGAAACTTGCCTCGAACTCGATTTTATTTAAGTTTCTATCCCCCAAACCTAATCCTGAAAAAAATCTCTCAACCTCAAGTTCCCCAACTCGCTTACTTTGAAACTTTACTTATGCTTTATAAGACTAGACAAATACATGTGATGAAGTCTAGTAAAAATTAAGAAACCTTAATTAAAATATGCAAAAAATAATTACAAAAATGAAGATGAGTATCTTAATAAATATCTCAGATTGGGACAAGGCAGATCTTATCTAAAATTATCCTCATCAGACCTAAAACTTTTAATAAAAAATAACCCATCCCACCCTTAAACTCAATTTTTTTTGTCAAAAACCCCACCCTTAGATGCTCAAATCAGAACTCAATGAGTTTGGATTATTTTGTCAATCCTGAATAAGTGTATTGAAAATGTTGTATGAACTGTGTTTAAACATATTGTATTAAATTTATTTATTATTTTTACATTTATTAAACATGATATGTTCGTATCATTTTTTTATATCGTGTTTAAAATTAACAAATATAAAATAACATATGTAGCAAATGGGTGCAAGCACTATTGTGGAGCCAATGAGTCAGAAAAAAAAAAGGGTGTTTTGTCCATACCTAAAATACAAATTTGCACTTGAGAGGGAAATGGTTGGCCAACTTCATTAATACTTTTTATTTTTAATTTTCTTTATCTCTTTCCTTGCTAATTCTTTTGCCATAGATAGGCAATTCAGGTTTTATATTTTAATTTTTTGTTTCAAATATGAGTATAAATAAATTTGAGATTGATATAACATTGTTTAACATCCATAAACAAATGGTTGAAGTTCGAAAGCTAGAAATATATGAAGTAAGCTGCTTTTTTTTAATAAAAAAGCTAATTAATTAAATACAATAGTACATAAAAAAGTACACCGTATGTATACATGGGGGGTTATATGTATTTAATTGGAAAATGTGCATGGGAGGTGAAGCTAGGCATAGTTACATATAAATTTGATAATTCGTGTATTTATATTGTATTTATATCATATTTGTATCGTGCTTGATATTATCATATCGGTATTAGGTATTTGATCCAAATTCAAATTGAAAATATGTTTGAATTGTATTAAAATTCTATTGGTTAAAAATTAATTTGTAATTAAATTTATTTAATAAGTAAATATTTTTAATAAAAAAATTTAATGAATAAAAATTCTTATTAGTTAATACGGTATTTTATAAGTTTAAACCCTTAAAACATGGAGGGTTTGGATTTTGTGTTATTCTAATAAAGAATTCAAGTTTAATATTTACTAATAATGTGTTTTATATTCTTTATAATCTTTATATTATAAAAGATTTTTCTCTCCCATCCGTGAATGTAAATAGTTGAAGCGGAACCACTTCATTTGTTCGTATGAGTTAACTTCTCCTTCATCTGGGTCGTGATTGTTGATGTAAATGCATTTTTGTTTAGAAAATTGCCAAACAACCGGCACGTTAAGGTACGATGGAGAGGAAAGGGGGGAAAAAATAAGGGGAAAACATGCATGTGATTATCAAAGAATTAGATCAGCACATGCAGCACTACGTAACGTTTATGGCCGCTTGCTTCTGCTATAGCTGCTGTTTAAGATAATTAATATATATATATATATATATACATACACATACATATACAAATATATATATATATATACATACACATACATATACAAATATATATATATATGTATATATACACAGAGAGAGAGAGAGAGAGAGTGTAGGGATATTTCCGTGTTATTTCTTAACCAGATGATATGATTTTTGTCCCCCCACCGTATGACTAATTTTCGGGACTTTTATATTATAAATTTATCATTACAATTTCTTTTCTTTTTATCTCACATACATAATGTATATATATATATATATATATATATATATATAGACACATATACACACACACACATGAAGGAGATCCTAACATGGACATAAGGAAAGGGTTGAAAGTGCAGATGTTAGGATAGAACTTTAAAACCCGCCAAATATCATATTTTTTTAAGATAATTATATAAATCAATTGAATTAAACTTTAATTTATTAATTATATTTTAAATATAAATATATATTAAATATGAGAAATATAATTATAGTTTTCCTATAAATTTGAGACATAGTAGTACTTTTTTTTAATGCACCCAAAAGAAAAAAAATCGAAAGATTGAGCTACAAAATAACAAGTCTTATTATCAATCTGAATCATTGACTTACAAAAAAAAAAAAAAAAATCATTCTTCTCTGTTTTCATCCTCGTTACCAAACAAAACAAAACCTTAGACTCAAGGTCCGCCGATGGTGTACATTGTTTCTCCATCCAAGTACTCAGAAATTCGGACTCTTCATTTTTCTTGATGATCTCATATTCAACATCTATGTTCGACCAGATATGAATATTTAGGTATGGTCTTTCAAAGACCTTTCAAATACATGTAAAAGACTTGAAAAAAATTGAACATATTCGAGTTAAATATATATATGGCCATACCCCCGTATTCGATATTCACACTCAAGTAACAGAACATATTAGAAAACTAAAACAGCTAGCTGCACAACATATTTTCAATTTTCTTTCATCTCAATTACAAACAAAGCCTAAAATATTTGTAGCCTATTCTTTTTCATTTAAGGATGTCCCCCGCTCCCCGCACTTGTATATTACATGCAAAGCAATGGTCGAAGACGCATGTAATATCACAGCTCCATTACTTCAAAAGAATAGTACCATCATTTAAGTGCCGGAATATGTAAAAGGCAGTACATTCTTGGAAACACAATTCCTTACATCGTCCTCTTCAGATCATGAGCAGCCACAAGATGATCCTGCAAAACAGAAACCGGATACAGGATTAACAGAGATGTCATCAACAAACGACTCAATTCAGAACCGAACTGTATCTTATCTGATTTAACTCATTTCACACTTAAAACAAAAAGAAAACAGAGAGAGAGAGAGGCAGAGGAATGTTGTCAAGCTAGTTTTGGATGGCAGAACTGGTATATGTGATGCAGGATGGTAAATAACTGAAATTGTGGCACCCCATGAAAATATTTGCTTGAGAAAGGGACTTCTCAGACCGAAAACCGCTAAAATAACAGGCTTAAGTTATATGACCTATTAGCAGAAGGTTAGATGCACAGTCATGCAGTGAATTATGGCATGATTGGGCATAAAGCATAAAACAAATAAAAGCATTCAGAGGTTCAAAATGCTTCGGCCCATGAAACTAGACAAGTCAATCAACCAGGTGGTATTCGCACTTTTTTAACATACATATGAGTAACTGAGCTCCAGACAACATGCAAATACAATGGAGAAGCATAAAAAATATAGGATGCTGCATTTTTCCATGTTAGATTTCACAAGTTCGAAAGCAAGTTATTACTTGTCTCTGCATCTATCATCCAGCATAAACAGCAATTCTGCACTAATTTCTCACTTGCTACTTTTGAAATGCTGTTTGGCCGCTTAATTAGCAGACAGAGTTACCAAGAATAAGTTTTTTAACACCTAAGTACCTGGAAGAGATAATTAGGCTGGACCACTGGCAGGAAGGGTAAACGGTAAACCTTGATATCAAACATAAAATAACAGAAGACAAACAGCAGAAATCATCGAAACAGAGACAGGATTGACAGGAAGCTAAAGGTTCTAAAATTTTGCTTCTTTCACTTTCCAGTGCAAAAGAGACACCATTCTATGGAGCTGGCATATCTAATAAAAGAAATTCCAGGGTAGGATCTCACAAATTTTGATACATCATAGAACAATTACTTCAAGAATATAACTTATTATGCAAGGAGGAAATTCCTGCAATACTACTTAAATAGCATATGCTAGAATTTTAAATTACCGAAATAAAATCAAATGCTCTAGTGTCCGCTTTCTTTGAACCATTCATCATTGAACTAGGCATGTCAGTTTCAAAATTTGACCGGAATATATCAGGCAGAGGTGATCCTCCATTGGATCCACTGGAAACATGATTAAGGCCAGCATTTTGTGCATTATAATTACTGAAGCGTTGTAAGTTAGACATTGTTGCAAGCAATTGCTGCTGAGCAAAGAAACTCCCCATAGCACCATAATTCATTGGTTGAGAAGTAAATGCTGGGTTCAACATTATTCCAGGAGGAATGACACATGGCATGGTCCCTAAAGGAAACATAAGATTTGGATTCATCCCATTAGCTTGAGAACCAAGGATACCACTCAAAGCAGCATTAGAAGCTTGATTGCTAGAATGAGCGTTGATATTGGAAAATATATTTTCAGGGCGTGCCTCAGAAGAGACTCCTTTCTGCTCCAAATTAGATGAATTCTCATTTATCGACAAGCCGGCCATTATATCACTAACAGCATTTTTTTGATTCTCTGACTCAAATGGAGCTTCAGAATTGGTTCCAAGGATATCATTTAGTTCAGATTTTTTATTTGCAGCCATATAATTACCATTGACAACTGACTTATCCTCCATAGTTATCCCGGAGAAGAGATCATCCATTTTTTCTCTACCTTCACCAGTGTGAAATGAGACATCTGCAAAGGGATCATCATCATTTTTCTGTCCACTGGTGCTACGACCAGTATCCAGAGCATCTCCAAATAAATCATCAATATGCAGGTTTGCAGTCAGATCTGCAGTATTTTGATCATGTTGGTTTTTTGTGGAATTATCTAGTCCATTGTAATCATTTTGATCACCTGTCTCTATTAGGTCAGGCATCCGAACAGGTGTGGTCTCAGCCTTCAAAGACTTTTCTGAATGACTTGCCAAACCACCTCTCTGTTCCCCATTCAAAAGAATGAACACCTGTTTACCAAGACTATATAAATGTCAACTGTAGCATCTAATTCATTAATCAGAAAATATTACCCCTACCAGCTCTAAATTAGCATTCAGAGTACGTAATAACTATTCAAAGTCATCTACGCTTAAGGACCATAGCATTCAAAATAAAGATTAAACACAATGATCGCACAAAGATCATGAATATAGTTATTTATGCGGAAGGGTAACCGAAACAGCGGAACTGAAACATAATGTGACAACTGTCAAGAACCAACCCTAGAATGTGTCAGTTATAAGTTTGAACAAAAATTAAAGATAAAGCTGCCCACAGAAACAATAAAAATGAAACCACAAATCGATCAATCTGAAGGGTCTATTCTATTTCCATTTCTAGACCGATATTTAAGGGAAAAAATAACATAGCATCCAAAACTTAACATAGTAGATGGCAAAAATTTCCTACATTTTTCTAAGAAGAAATTAGTACACTGCATCAACTTAGATTTGCATAAATATGTCATCAGTAAATGCAAGTCGTTAATGAACTCAAACAGGAGGGAAAGTTCAATTGGTCTTCTGACGTTTTATCATGAAACAAAAATACGATCGACATTTAAAAAGAACTTTCAAATGAAAATTTCCATATCCCTAAAAGCAAGTTCTCAAGCATGAGTTAGTGAATTTTTCTTTGTCCCCATGACATCAGTTTACTGAATTAGAGCTTAACATAATTGCTTAGTTAAACAACAGGAAAATGGAAAAAGAAAACTCTAAAATCATGGCACCAAAACAGTACACTGGGCTGGATCTTAAACTGTAAAAAAGATGATATTTTATCTTTCTAATTAAAAGTAAAGCAAAGGGTTGACTAACATATTTACCTTGTGAGCCTTTTCTCTAAGAGAAGTTTGGGGAGACTCAGAACATCTCAAAACAACGTCTTTGTTCTCATTAAAATAAGAAGCCACAATTAGAAAATGCTCATCTTCCTTTTTCCTCAAAATGGACTCAAGCACGCACACAGCTTTCATACGAACCTGATCATCAACAATTCCGGTTAAGGTTAAAATATAACTAACAACACAGATACTCCATTTTTTTGGGAAAGAAATCAATATAAAATTATCACCAATATGAAACATGATCAAGTAATGAGAACAGGTGCCTGCATGAACAGCAAGGTGATTGAGGTTATAGAGGTTTGGGTAGTTTGAGCTAAGTGCCTGCCACCCCCACCATCACGCCGGTGGCCTTGTCATCTCATGATTCAGTACATAGGAGCAAAGATATACCTGCCACATTGGAGATAGAAGCTTATATTCAAGGGCATGACTTAAAGCCAATGCATCAAGCTTTGCAGCCTCCGCAAGGAAAGCCTGAATGGCATCTCGAGTAGGTTGTAGACGAACACCACCAGATGTCACTATGGTTTCCAACAATTTCTCTTCATGAGTTCTAGTCTCTGAATAATTTGAGCTGGATTCCCCATTTTTTGTTTCCGTCTTTAATTCTCTTGAAGCCTGCCCCCAAGGTCCGCTAGCAGTATTCTTGGAAACCCCTCGAGTGTTGTTGGGCAATTCAACTGGTTCATACCTATCAGAATTGTCAATTTCTGTATTCAATGACCTTCGAAGTGTAGGACTCTTGTAGTTTTCATTATCATTGTTTCTAAGCGAATGAACCTTAGTGAAACTACTAATCCCCTGCTTGATAGATTCACGTCCAATACCAACAACCTCACTGAGAAATGACTTCTTATCATCTAATGGCATTTTGAAGTTTGTGTTCCCAAATCCTTGTATTCGTTTGTTAAGGTCATGAGCAGGCGAAGGCTTACTGCTATTATTCTCCTCTGCAAATACAGCAGAAATAGCTTCATGAGCTGTGTCCCGTACAGCCTTATTAAGTGCATCCCCCTCTAAAGGATCGGGCTGCCCCTTGTAATGAAATAACTGACGCACGGCCACTGAGTTCCTCTGCATCTCTGTCCTAAACTCCACACCAGAATTTCCCACAGCATATTTTATCAGCCTCAAAGCCTGCAAAAATCCCACTACGAACTGAGCATCAACATGTTTCGATAATATATAATCATAGAATACAATTCGCCCACGTGTAGACATTCAGTAACTCAAAGCATACACATGCCAAAACTCCTCGCTTTTGAAGAATATTAAACTCCTCTCATTGTTTTTTTTGTCACTTGCCTTTTGCTTTTAGTTGTGTTTATATATAAAAACAAGCAATCCTATGATACCGATATTTAACAACTTAAAACCTTTGTTAAATTATACGACCATTACCTAACTACTTGACTAAATTGAGTTTATTTTTCCTCTTTTTTTCTCTTACTTCCCAGCAAAATTTCTCAGCCAAAACAAAAAAATAGAATTTATGGATTGAAGCAAATTGAAATAAATTCGAAGTGAATTGAATAAAATTACCTTTTGTTTGACTATGGGGCTTTTGTGATCGAGTTGTTTCAAGATAAACTCTGAGACTTCTTTCACAATACTAACATGCGACGATCTCAAGAGCTCGCAGATCTCTTCCAACTTATAAACGGGAGTTACTTTGTCTTCATCTGAGGTTGCCCCATCGATCATCCGCGATCTCCAATACGATTCCACCGCTCGCCTACTCGAATCCATTTTAACAATTGAAAAAAAAAAAAAAAAGAAACACCAAATCCCAAATTATTATCTCGATTGAATTTGAAGACTTTAAGATGGATCTATTTGCTCGATTGGTTGATAGAAATAAGAAAGAAATTTGTTAGAATTTCGACTGACTGGTACTGACAGGGGGAAATGAATGGGATCCAATTAGGGTTTCGTCTCATTCTTAGTTGATTTTCATTTCCTTTAAGACTTGGGAAGAGAGCGGTAAGCCATGACCTGAAAACTTCAAAACGCACACAGAAGGAAGAAGAAACAGCAAAGAGACATGATTTTATTGCTTAATTTTATTATTTTTTTTGTTAAACATAAATAATACCTATAATTTATTTTGATTTTCAATTTAATATTTAAAGAAATTTTTTTTTAAATTGATATTTAAGGTTTTATTCAATCAAATATTAGTATCTAATATTATTATTGTTTATCAACAGTTAAAATATCAATTAACAATAAATGATATATTTATGTTATTATTAAAAATTTTAAAAAGTAATAAATAATAAATAATAAAATTTTTATGTTGATATAGTAAATAATAATGCGATATTTTTATCACGTGTCAATATTTTATTAACTAATTAACTGTCATGTTAATAGTTAATTAACGGTGACAGTGTCAAATATGAATATGCTTAACGGAATGAAACTCTAACTGTCAATTTATAAAAAAATTTTAGATATCAAACTAAAAATTAGCTAAAAATATAAAAATTAAATACGTATTTAACCTATTTTTTATTTATATTGTTGTATGAGTTCATTTAAGTGTCTTTATAAATATCAATTGAAGGCGAAAAAGATTAGTATAAAATTAAATTAATTTTATATATATTAAAATTTATCGTACTAATAAAAGATAGGTGAAAAAATATTTTTATAATTTATTTTTTTAAAATAAATAAGTTAAAAAATAAAGAGATAGTATTTTTAATTTAATAGTTATTTATAAATTAAAAGATAAATTAAAAGAAGAATAATTTTTAAGTAGTTATTTTTTAAAATTAAAACCTTTAGATATCCTTAATTTTTACATATAGAATAGATAATTTTAATTTCGTTTTTAAGTAATTTTTAAATTGAGTTGATGTTTGTTGACTTATGACACCAAACACAATCAACAATTTTATATATAATAAGATTTATAATTTTTATATTATTAATATTTAAAAAATAATCATTGAATTTAGTAAAATAATTATGTTCATCGTATATATAAAATTTTGAGTGAATTTAAAATCTAGATTATATTAATCAAGAATATTAAATTTTTAATATATATTTAATGATAAAAAAACCTTTTTACACCAAAAAATAATTAAATATTTTTTAATTTACTCAAAACTCGATGTGCATAGAACATAAAATAATATAAGAATAAAAATAAAAAATAATTATTTGAGCAGATCAAATTTTATTTTTAATTAATTTTTATAATATAAAAATATTTTATTTTTAAATAGTGAAAAATTAGAATTATTATATTTTTTATTTTAAAAATTTAAAAAATTAAATTAATTTTTAAATTAATAAAATTTAATTTAAATTAATTTAATTACGGATAATATTTTATTTAATTTAGATATAATTTTAATAAAATTAAAATACTGTTTATTAATATATATTTCTTAAAATCTTTTAAGAAAATAGTTTTTTTTTTTTTCTCTGTAAAGCAGGCGCCTCCTTGCTACGGCAACCTTTCCCTATTTCTATTCAATATTTATATTTATTATTTATTATTTATATCGCTGAACTGACGTACTTTATGACTTTATTTATTAAATAATAAATTTTATATATATATATATATAAACTCGTACGAAAATTTTGCGCTAGGCTTTAAAATTAAGAAATAGGAAGTTAAATCCAAACCCCCCCCCCCCCAAAGGTAAAAAGGAAAGAATTGAAAGAAGAGTTTGAGGAAGAGAAATCGAGATGAAGGAGCCGTTGCGTCGAACGAAAGTGGTGATACGGCATCTGCCACCGTCAGTCACCCAATCGTTTCTCGTCGCTCAAATGGACGATCGTTTCTCCGATCGTTATGATTGGTTCTGCTTCCGTCCGGGCAAGTCCAGGTTAGGGTTTTAACTTTTAATTTCCCCAGTTTGTTAATTATGGTCTTTAAAGATTGATATTTTGATAAGATTTAGTTATGTTGTTGCATTAAAGATAGTATTTTTTTTTTTTGTTCTTTACTGGAAAAATCGGGCAGGTTGAAATAAGTGAAAGTAAAATTTGAAACTACTTTGAGAGCTAAGTTTATTCGTTTATGTATTTGTTTTTGGTAGGAATATGGGGTTTTTCTTTATGATGTCTCGTTTCTTTGCTTAACGGAGAACTGCAAGAAATGAAAAGAAATTTTTATAATATTCAATACTATAAACGCTGATCATGTTAGAAGGCTTGAGGATTAGAAACTTGTGGAAAATGAAGAAAGTTTCGAAATTTTGGTTGATGATTTCTTTTGAACATGCTCTTATTTTTGTTTCTTTTACTTCATCTTTTCATGCTTATGGATCTTTTCTGTTTTTCTTTTATTCTCAAAACAATTTTGCAGCCATAAGCATCAGAGCTACTCTCGAGCCTACATAAACTTCAAGAGACCAGAAGATGTCTTTGAGTTTGCTGAGTTCTTTGATGGGCATATATTTGTTAATGAGAAGGGTATGTTATGGTTAAATGTCTAATTTTTTAGGATGTTTATAAACTGCTGATACGTTTTCCTTGTTTTAGAGTAAAGCTTATGTGATTCTTACTAAACATGTAAAGTACAACTGTTGTCTGCATTTGTTCTATTTGATTGCAATATGTTAATTTCTTCTTCTTTGAGCTTCATATACCCATTTGTCCTTCTATTCTAAGTTATAACATGTCATTTTGATGCCCCTTATTACAGGTGCTCAATTTAAGGCCATTGTTGAATATGCTCCTTCACAGCGCATCCCGAAGCCAGGCACTAAAAAGGATGGTCGTGAAGGGACCATTTGCAAAGGTGCATTCTTTTTTAGAAAGAAAAAGAGCTTATTATTTAATCGGAAGCTTTTGCAGCATTGATGACACTTATGGCTTCTTATCGTGCGCTAAATTATTTTTCTTTGATGAAACTAGATCCTGATTATCTGGAATTTCTCAAACTGATTGCAAAGCCTGTTGAGAATCTTCCTAGTGCTGAGATTCAGTTGGAGAGAAAAGAAGCAGAACTATCTGGTTAGTTATGATAAGGAATAAAAAATTGTGAATTCTAGTAATGAGTTTTGTCTCCCTAATATGAATGTTACTTCCATGGCCACTCGATTCTTTTTTAGGTGCTCCTAAAGAAACCCCTGTTGTTACACCACTAATGGAATTTGTGCGTCAGAAGCGAGCTGCCGAGAGTGGAACTCAGGTATTTTACATTTGGAAAGGATGCAAGTTTATTATATCATCTGTCGCCCTTTCCCCTGTTTATATGACCTTAAGGCATTGTGTGCTTTGACCTTTTCATTTATCTCTTTTGTTATTTATAACTCATTGAGCTTGCAATGCTCTTTATGATCCAACTTCGTTAGAACATGATGGGCATATTATTGATGAACATGATGGGCATATTATTGAGAGGAGAAAATATTTACATGATTTCCTTTCTGTTATATTCCCACATGAATTATTTTAATCCAAATTGATCCGAAATGTCCGTGAGACGTCAGTCATGCATGCTGCAGTCTAACATCTTAAGTGATGCTGCTCTTGTCGCAACTTCTTGAGATCCTTATTTTTAAAATTGTGGCCCACGAAAAGGGAAAAGAAACAAAAAAGAATTAACCAGTAGTCCTCGAGTGACCACATTTTAGTTTGTTTTCATGACAGGGATCAATCACTGTAAGAAAGGTTGGCAGAAAAATTGCTGCTACAGGCAAGTCTGGATCAAATAGCAAGTGTGGCTCTGAGAAGAAAAAGGTGTCTAATTCAATAGCTTTCCTATTTATTTTATTGCTGGATATTTGAGCATATGCTACTTCGCTACTTGGATATAAACATTTTGGTACTTCTCAAAAACAATATCTTTGCTTTGTGGACTTTTCTTGTAAGGTCACCCTACTGGTGAATGAGAGTCCGTTTATTTTTCGAGAGCCTAGCTTTTACTTATTTGGATCATATGCTTTATAATTGTGACTCTGTTCTTAGTTGATATTTATTCTTTTTTCTCCTTGCACGCAAAGATTACTAGCAAGCTTCTTATCAAGGCACTTATGGTCAAATAAGATGTCCAAATAGGCTCGTTTCTGACTTTTGAAGCATCTTGAGATTGTTTTGGAAGATGCCTGTAGGATACTGTCTTAGGAAAATGCCTGTGCAAGTTATAAGGACGATAACTTTGGTAGCAAATTATTGGAGAAATTTTGAATGAAGTTTTAATGTTCTAAAATTTTATATTCGTTGCCTCTCTTTCATATGAGCAGTCTTAAATGATCCTTTCCAATGCTTATGTGCTATTTTTGTTACTCTATGTGTGCATGTGCAATTTTGAAGGTGGATAGTTTTTTTTTTCTCGTTCAAAGAAACTTGTTTCATTGGCAGTATATTCTAAAAGACAGTGCAAAAGGTGCAAAGAAGTCCAATTCTATTGTAGCATCCAAGCAAGAGGATCAATCAGTGACTTCTGTTGAGAAAGACATAAGAGAGAATGGAACTGGTGAGGTTTAAAACAATCTTTGCAGTTGTTATGATCCACATAGAGCTTTATCAGCATTTATATAAACTTGTTAGTTATATCACTGTGAATGTTTGTTTTCTAACAGAGCAAGACACAGTTCTAGAGAAAAAGAAGTTACTGATTGCACATAAACAAATTCATGCCGTTCTATAGTGCATTTCTGGATTAAAGTGATGTAAAATTTTAGTGTTCAAAAATGTCCGCGAACATGTTTCTCTTGTTTTCTGTCAATGGACATCTCATAAAATGGTTAACCAGAGAGATTAGCATGTTTTCGTGAATGTGTTTTATTGCGACGCTAATTGTAAATGTTTCTGAAGGACTTTTTACACTTTACCTATCATCAATGCTAATGCCACCCATTATTCTGCATTTAATTTAGCTGTGATCATCCTTCTGTTTCATAGATCCTGTACCTTTTGATGATCATAAAGAAAAATAAATCATTATGAGTTTGATATTGGTATGATATAATACAAGAAATCAAATATTTATTGCTCCAGATGATCTCTGATAGCAAGGATATGGCTCTAGTCTCCATATTTCTTGGAGAGCAGAGAGATTATATACCATTGTACAGATGTGGCTGACTCATGGAACACTGCTATGATGCTGCTGCAAATTTCTTATAGTGCCATAGAATGAATACATTGAAATTTTGTTTAATCAAGGCCCCCATGATGGAGCTTTAGTCAACCTGAGTTCATACGTTAGAACACAACTCGTCTAAATTTTATACAGCTGAGGTGGAGGTGTGAAATAATGCTGACCTTTTGTTTTCTTGTAATTGTTTCTTATGCTGGAACAAATGCAAGAGTCGCTTATCATTCTATTTGCACTTAATTTTGAGCGTGTGTATGCATCTATGTTTAAGTTGATGATTTATTCACTCTTTGGACTTGGGTTTGAATTATCTTCTTTCATTTGACTGGAAGTTGCGATAGATTAAATACCTTAGATTGCAGGTTTTTTTGGTTCTTAACTTTTCTTTTTCATTGTATTTCCTTTCTGCATATTTTTGCTTAATTAGTTGCATTGCAGTCTGTGGCATTGATGGTCCTGTAACTGGAATCACTTTTTCTGCTGATTCTGGGAAGAAAAAGATCCTTCTCCTAAAACCAAAAGATCGAGAGGCTCCTCATGTAAGATTTTTGCCTGTAGTTCGTCTCCTTTCCACTCAGTCATGGTGTCCATTGTTATCCATATTCTAGTTTTATATGTACTGGGACGAGAATTGTTTTATATGTGCTTGTGCTTATGGAGTTGATTTTTGAATTGGTTCTTTCAATTTTTTGGATGCAAATTATGATATCTCCTTTTAAATTCCTAGGTGCCACAGGGTGTATCTGAACCGCGGGGTGCTTCATCTCCTGCAGCTGGGTCAAACACTTCAAGCCAGGGTCAAAGACGTAAGGCTGGTGGAAAGTCAATAAGGAGCATACTTTTGAGAAATGAAGTGGGCCAAAGTCAATCTTCAGCAGCTGTCCAGCCGCAGCAGAAAACTCAAACTATGAGTTTGGAAAATGTCAAGCGACCTCCCCAGCCTACTAATACACGATTGGGTATGAATGGTCATGTCTGTAATGAAATGCCTGCATTGAAATCTGATGGTGATACAAAAAGAGTTTCAGATGATAAGTTCATTAAAAAGGGACTGCATGGTTCAGGTTCTGGAAGTGAGAAGCATGAAAAACGTACAAGAAATAAGGATAGACCTGATCGTGGTGTATGGGCCCCTCTTCATCGTTCTGATGTTTCACGATCTAGTGAGGAGCATCCGACACCCTCTTTGTTACAATCTGCACAGGCCTCTCGTAATTCCATGGAAGGTATTTAATGCTTCTGCACATGAATATCTGGTGTTTGCAAGTGTAGATAGATTTGGGATACTATTCTTGTATCTAGTTTTTCTATTTGAATTGGCAAGAAATGATGAAGCTAATTGACCTCACTTTTGCCTATGATCTTCCTGTTACCCAAGGAGAAATGAAATGCGACATACCTAATGGAAGCAGTGGATGTACTATTCCGTCGGAAGATGTTTAGTCTATACATAATTGATTAGTTCATTATTGTTGTCATGTGCGGTTGTACTAGAATGTCATAATGGTGAACCATTCATGCAGGTTCCAATAGACATATTAGTCGGAGCCCAGCAGCCCCTAATATTAAGGATGATGGTTCTGTGATATCAAGTGAGGTCAAACCTTACAAAAGAGGAGGCGCTACTAGCTCTGGAGCCCATGAGGTAAGCAAATTTGTGTTGAATCAGCTGAAGAAGCTGTCATCTTTTATTTACCTTGGGTTCTCAACGTTCTTTTCTCTATCTACTTGCAGAGACAAGTTTGGGTTCAGAAGTCGTCTTCAGTTTCTTAGAGAATCTAACGAAATCGGTAAGCTCGTTGTGTATTTAATGCTATTTATGTCCTTAGTCTAAGTTTCTGTAACTTGGTTTTCTTTCTGGGGTTGTGAAACTAATCCATGATAGTACTGTACCGTTCTTGGATCTTTATTGCTTGTTTTATCGGATTTTACAGGCTTTTGAATCGCAGCCCTTTGACCCAATTTTGGGGTTCTTCTGTCATGTTGCAACGACTACTTGCAACCACCTATTTGGCCTTGTTGGGTTTGCTGTAACTATATTCTCAAGAACATGTTCTTGATTAGTCCTTACCTGGTACAAGATAAATCCTAGTATTAAACTGTCAAGAGCAAGCATTGGCAAATCAATCGGGTGGGAATAAATCTTGTGTGGTCTTACATTGGGAAAGAAATGAGTGGATCAAGAATATTGCTGATATAGTCAATGGTGTTGCTGGAAGATGGTCTTGGGGATTTTTTTTTTTTTTTCTTTTTGTTGAATGATGCAAGTGCTAAGTGTTTGGAAGTTTACTTGAATCACACTGGTCTTTTCCTTTTGTACACAAAGGTTGTAGTCTGGAAATTAGGAAAAGGGATTATAAATGTTGGGATTTTTTGTTTTTGTTGAGTGTTGCTGGCAAAGTGTTTGGAAGTTTACTTGAATCATATTGCCTTTTTTTTCTTCGGATACAAAAGTCATTAGTCTGGAATATATGAAAGAGGTTATAGATATTGAAATTTGTTTGCTTTACTTTGAATGATGCATTGCAAAGTATTTGGAAGTTTGCTTGAATCATATTGGTCTGTTTATGGACACAAAGTTCGTAGTCCCAAAATTAATAAAGGGTTTATAAATATCTGAATTCGAATCTCAAATTCGTTAAACGTCAAAAGTGATTACATAAATTTGTAGTTCAATCATTTGATCTTTGCCATGGCTGGACCTTCCATTAGGCAGATATCCTTGTTTTCGTTTTTTGCCTATATGTTCTAAGAACAAGCTGCTGCCTGTAAAAGAAGTTTCACAAAGCCTGTGGGAGACGGAGGAGGATGATGATGATAATGATGATTTATATTTTAATTCACTAAATTTAGCATGAATTCTCATGTAAGCTGTGAATTCTTAATTTTATTAAATTATATAATTAAATTTTTATTATTAATAAATTTTAAGTTATTATCCTAATTTTGCAAGTAATTTTAACAAAAAAAATTAACTCTGTATGTATATATGGTTTATTTTAGCATGCATTATTTTAATAAGATGTAAAAATAAGTTAAAGTTTGTATTTTAAGTTAGTTTTTTTGTTTAAATTACTTAATGAAATTAGCTTAAGTGATTTAATTTATTAATAATAAAAATTCAGTGATATCATTCGATGAAATGAAAGGTTTATGATTTATACGAAAGTTTATTATAATTTTTAAAATTTAAATTATCCGAAAATAATTTCAGTTACACTTATGAAATTATGAAAAATATTGAAATGACTATGGTAAAAAAAAAAAGGTGTTATCCTACGCAAACAACACGTGGCATGGGATCTCTATGGTCATTAGCCCATTGAAAAACTTTTGCACTTAGCCTCTCTAGAAGGCCTATTCCATTTTTAGGTTTTAAGAAAAGGCCCGTTGAAGCCCACCTTTTGTGCCATTATTTTATATTTACAAATTGGGTTCACTTAAGATCGTCTAGGTATCTGTTAGTACTTTATTATTATTATTATTATTATTATTATTTTTTAAAATTTTTTATATGTAAATAATTATTTTTATAAAATTTATATAAAAATAATATAATAATTATATTTTTCGAGTTAACATTTGTTTTACGAATTACAAGATTTGGGCATTTTTAAAGCAGTGTTTCAACACTAATTTTTTCTAAAAGGAGTGAGAAAATCTGAGTTTTGTTATTAAAATAATGATTTAACACTTCAAATTGAAAAATCAGAAAAATGATATTTTTATGATTTAGAATTTGATTTTTGATGTAAAATAATTTTATTATTTTTAAATTTTTCTAATCTTATTGCTTTGTACATATATAGATATATATATATTTTCAACATTTCAATAGTGTAATATTTTTTTTCACAATAAAATTAAGTATTTAAAATAATAGTCTAAAAATTAAAACCTTGCAAAAAAAAAAAAAAAAAAAGGAGAGAAAATTACTGTCCAATCTCAAATTCTCAAATTTCAAGCTTTATATTACATATGCAACAAACAAAGTTGCGAGTTAAGTCCACCTCTCAATGCTTTTTAGCTTCATTTTCTGAAACACCGCAGAGTCCAGAAAAATAAAATAAAATAATAAAAGTAAATAATAATAATAATAATAAGCAACCCAATCTTCAAGACTTAAAGAACAAACGAATCTCATCAAATAATTCCCACCCCCCCACCCCAAAAAAAAAAAAAAAACATATTATAATCTCATCAAATGATTATTGTTAGAAGCAATCCATCCCCAGCAGCAGCAGCACCACAAGAAGATGCATGGATTACTTCTTACCAGAAGCTAATTCCTCACTGGCACACTGTTTCCCTTTCTTATCAGGTAATCTCGTTTAATCTTTTTCTTTTTTGGTGAAAATTTAGTCGAAATTGAACAATTAAAGTGATTACCCTTCGTTGATTTTCATTTCATCTGTTGGATTAATGATCATGATTGCCTAAAAAGACTCTACCAAACATTAAAGGGTATCCTGATTGGCCTTAAGAATTCATGGGAAACTTTTTTTTTTTTTGTTGAAATGTGTCTGGAAAATTTCTGGGTAACTTTTTATTTTTCGTTTTATATGGGGGAATATGAATTTTGAACATCAATAAACAAAATTTGCTAAGTTGAATGGAATTGCATTATGATAATGGAAAAAAAATGTGAACTTTTAGTTCTCTAGCTTCACATATGGAAGATTTTTATTGAAAAGTTTTGATCTTTTTGTTAAGTGCTGAATAGGTTAAGATTATATACAATTGCAAGATGGGATTTTTCCTGGTTGTTCCAATCGTCTGATATTTAACTTTTGTAGATTCTTTCTATGTTGCTCTTACCCTTTATTTTTTTTTTAAAGTATCTATGTCTGACACATATTCGGACTTGGTTACGAGGGTATAACCCTTTGAGGACCCTCTAAATATATGGAAAACTTAGAAAAAATTGAACACACCCGTGTTGAACACGTATTTGACACTTATACCCAAGTTCGAGTAACATAAGATTCTTTTGTTTACTGTTTTTGATCCATTATTGCAGCATTCGACACTACCCATATCAATATCCAGAGTTAATCAGTTCGATGCTGCTAGATTGGATGTTGAGATGTCAGCAATGTTAAAAGAACAGCTGGTTAAGGTTTTCTCGTTGATGAAGGTATTTTGGCTATTAAAGGCATTCATGGTCTAATAGAAAATAAAATTGCGCTAACTGATTGTCTGATCTTGTTTCTTTGTTTTGTTGGGGTTAGCCAGGAATGTTCTTTCAATATGAACCAGAACTCGATGCTTTCCTTGAGTTTCTCATTTGGAGGTTCTCGATTTGGGTAGATAAGCCTACTCCAGGAATTGCTCTTATGAATCTGAGGTACAGAGATGAACGTGCCGGGGAAATAAGAGGAAAAGGTAAGAAGGTCTGGACTTCTCTTTATTGTTGTGCTACTTAATAAAATTGGCTTTTCAATAGTTGTATTTCATTGAGTTTGATGTATGAGGAGTCACCATGTTATTTTGCCAACCAAGTCATGCTCCGGTACATTTTTCTTGTCGTTTATTTTCTTGTTGATTGTTGTTACTTGACTTTATTAATGACGGCAATTATCAGTGTTATTATATCAAAATTACATCTATTCTTTTTTGGAACAATCTTTTTTGGTGAATTTTAGACGAGGGAGCATTTTACCTTATTTAACATTTTCACAGCTTTGAACCATGTTTAGGAGGGTTCATCCTAATATCTGTGTGGCACTTTACCTCTATTTTACATGGGCTTTTCATTTTTTCTACAGTACCTGTGTCTGACACTTGTGTCCGGTACATATCTGGACATGGGTATAAGGGTATGATCCTCTAAATATATGGAAGAACTTAGAAAAAAAAAATCAAGCATACCTATTTCAGATACATACATGTATCTGACACTTACACCCGAGCCCAGATTAACATAGCTTTACCTAGGTTAACATTGTCTTTTCTTTGTCCACCCCTTTCTCTCATGCAGCCTTACCAACAGCCTTAATTTGTGCTACTATTATCTTTCTGCAGTAAGAACAGGTTTGGAAGGGCCTGGGCTAACTGTTGCTCAGAAGATGTGGTATTGCATTGCCGTGGTTGGTGGTCAGTATGTTTGGGCTCGTTTACAGTCATTCTCTGCTTTTCGCAGATGGGGTGATTCGGAGCAGGTGCTGATTCTATGTATCCTTTTCTTCTTTTTGTTTTCATCTTCTTCGTGTTCTTCCCCTGGGAAGAGTTTGAACACCGTTTGAACTCAATACTGATTTTCCTTTCCATCTTCAGAGGCCATTGGCACGGCGAGTTTGGGGTTTGATGCAACGTATAGAAGGGCTTTATAAGGCTGCGTCATTTGGCAACTTACTCATATTTCTTTACACGGGAAGGTAGGTTTGAAAGTGTCGTTTCTCGTAAGAGGAAAGCCTTATAAATATTGACACACATGTTTATTTGAATATCATTAACGTTGCAGGAAAATAAACACTTACAAAAGGAGAGAAGCACTGATAACAAGCATAGTGATTTAACTTACTATATTTCTTCTTAAGTTTTCCTTTTATCTTTATTTGTTGGGTTGATATATATTACCTTATTCTATCAAATATGAAAGCGCGATAATTAGAGAACTTTTAATTGGTTTGAAAAACCTCGTTTTTCTATAATCACCTTTAGGAAATCAGCGTTGATCCAATTTTTCATCTCTTGTTCTAATGCAGGTATAGAAACCTCATTGAAAGAGCTTTAAGAGCAAGGCTTGTCTATGAAAGCCCTAATATGAATCGAGCTGTTAGTTTTGAATACATGAATCGCCAGTTGGTGTGGAATGAGTTCTCGGTAATCTTTCCTTGTTTAAGCTCATATTTTAATGCTTCAGCTGTTAAAATTTAGTAGTTTGGTAATTGCATTTCTGATTCATGAAAAACCTCACCAAGAATGAATAGGAAGGGCTGGGAGTTTCTATCGCATTGCAAGTAAATGAGTGTACATATTGAGTTCAATCAGTCTTTGAAAACGAAATAAATAAGTAAAAATCGAAAATATCTTTCAGAAGTAGGTTTATATGCCTACTGTTAAAACGACGTCAAGACTCGATTATTAAGTTAAACAAATTTGGTTAGGGATATGTAGCGAGCATGTAATCTGCTCGTGAGTTTTTAAACTCCAACACCTGTATATGTGAGGATAATAACCCAATGTTTTCCCAACTCTTTGCCACTGGTCAGATCAACATAGACTACCCGGAGCCTTTTCTTTTTCTGGCGATGAATGTGTTTTAATACTTATATTTCCTTTGCTATTGTGCAGGAGATGCTGTTGCTGCTTCTCCCACTTCTTAACTCGTCGACTGTTAAAAGTTTTCTTCGCCCGTTCTCCAAGGACAAATCATCAGGTTTTACTGAGGATGACTCTACTTGTCCCATTTGCAGGGCAAGTCCAACACTTCCTTATCTAGCTCTCCCTTGTCAGCACAGGTAGGTTAACTGAAATCTGTCCTTTTCCCTCGATATCCTTCTAGTTTTTGTTTGCCATACCAAGCCGATTTTGTAAGCACTTAAATTTGTAAGGTCCGAAATATACGAAGCCTAATTTTCAGAAGAGATGTCGCCCATATTGCCTTACACAGTGAATGATTAGCTTGAAATATGTTTACTGATAACATGTAGATGTTTTAAGCTCTGTTGCTCCTACTCTTCATTTTTCGAGAAGTATTCATGTCCGACTCATTTTTAGACATGGGTACGGTGATATGACAACCCAAAGACATTCCAAATACCTGGAAAAACTAAGAAAAAAAATTGAATATACCCGTTTTCGACACTAATACCGGAATCTCAGTAACATAGGTTGTCACCACGTTGAATGCTATACCCTTAACTGCTGTTGTTGTCTTATTGAACATAACCCATATCCGACACTGACAACCGAGTTAGAGTCACCATGTTGAATTGCTATACCCTTAACTGCTGTTACCATGAAGTATGCTTTTTTTTTTTTTTTAATTTTTACAGCTCCAAATGCTCCAACAACGTTGAAAGATTAATTTTCGAGTATTGGCTTTTGCTTATAATTGGTTAAACATTTCCCCTTTCACAGGTATTGCTACTACTGCCTACGAACACGATGCGCGGCGACTCCGTCGTTCCGGTGTTCCAGATGCGGTGAGCCTGTTGTGGCTATGCAGCGACATGGCAGCGTTGTTGAGCTTAAAACTCATAACCAGTAACTTGCATAGTAGAAGAAAGAAAAAAAAAAAAAAAAAGAAAAGAAAAAGGAAGGATGATAAGAGCAGTCGTACACTTAGAAATCATTATAACAAAAATGCCTGATGCAGCATTCAAATAGTTTGAAGGGAAAAAAAGAAGGCTTTTGTTTTAAAAGCATTTGTATAACCCCAACTGAGTGGGGAATTAATCAATTAATCATTCTTTTATCATCTGTCACATCAGTAACGACGTTATTTTTTTCAACCCATGAATTAGAGAATAAACGAATATATATCTATATATATATATATTATATGCTTTTAATAACTCAAATTCCTGAACTAGGTTATGTCATTTAGATTTGGATAAATGTTTGACATAATTATGTTTAATTTTTTAAAGTTTATTTATATATTTAAAGTATCATATTTTTATGTTTATGTTTAAATATGTATCAATCATAGATATTTAGGGTGAATATTTTATTTTTATATTTATGTTTAAATATTTTCTGTGCGTAGATATTGAATAGATATTTCCTAAAAAGGAAAGAGCTCAAGTACCATAACTTTAAAAATAAAGATTTTAATTTTTCAAGTAACATGAGAATTAGGCAGGGTTATCGTAGAAGATAGGGCTATCCCAGGGCCTCTTGGCATGGATGCCAGATTTTTTTGGTGGAAACCTCATCTGGAAGTCTACTGGGTCTCAACTGATCCGGTCCAAATAGAAAAAATTAGTGAGTAAAGCTCTTTTAGTGTTAATTATTTTTATTCACAAAGTTTAAATTCGAGATTTTTTTTTTAAAGGGGAATAAGGGTCTTAATCTATTGAACTAAACAACATTAGTAGCTGCCATTACATTTAGTAATATTAAACACAATATGAACAAAAATAATTATTATACTATATGTATATAAAAAAATATAAATATGATATAGATATAAAAATATTTTAAAATATAATTATTATAAATTATTAATATATTAAAAGTTATATAAATATAAAGTATTCTAAATATTATTACAATATAATACGAAAATATAGTGTGAAAGCATTGAACCAATGTAAAAAAAGGCTGATTAGGCACGTAGAAGGGCCCAGATTTTGCGGGCAAGGGTTTGGGTGGGGGAACAATTCGGTCGTACCCTTTCATATTCAATCTAAGCTTAAATCCGGCCCTCCAAGGAGTCTTAGACTGGCGGGTGGCTACCATAAGCATAGGATGTTTCAATTTTTCTTCTCTAGGATTTCAAGTTTTGATGCCTCGCCAACTTGGCTTTGTGGGCACAATCTATTTTCCCAATGAAGCAGAATTTCAGTCTTGTCAGCATTTTACCAGAATATATACACACACACAGACTATATATATATATATATATCAGACTATATATATATATATATATGTATATATATATATATATATGACTATACTCAGCTGATCTGCTGCAACATTCATCAGTCATCATTACAAACTCCATTTTATTTTTTTCGAGATTTGTTAAGGAAGTTGGTAAGTTCGTGGTACGTAAAAAAGAAATTAAGTTGGATTTATGAAAAAAAAAAGAAAAAGTCAAAGACATTAAATAGGTGACGATACATGTTTCGATATTAAAATCAATAAAATTTTTAAAAATTTTGAATGATTTGTACGTATGATCGAATTTTTTATTTATATATATTTAAATTTTATTAATAGTAAAAAATTTTAATTAGAATTCGAGTTTGAGTATAAATAATTAAGTTTGAAGTTGAATATAAAAATTAAGTTTATTTTTATTAAAAAAACAATAAATTAAGTTAGATTTATGAAAAAATCAAAAGATATTGAAATTTGGATGTTGAGACACGCTTTGATATTTAAATTAGTAAAATTTTTAAAAAATTCGAATAGCTCATGCGTATGACCGGATTTTTTATTTATATATATTTAATTTTAATTAGTATTAAAAAATTTTAATTAAAATTCAAGCTCGAGCATAAATAATTGAGTTTAAGGTTAAGTATAAAAATTAAGTTTATTTTTTTAAATAAAGAAGTTTAACAGAGCTTAATCAAATAAATTTAAACAATTTAATTTTTATATCAAATTTAATTTAAATTTAAAAATAAATTTTTATTTATCTTAAATTAATTTTTAAATATCAAATTTTAAATCAAACTCAAATTAAATTTTAAATCTCCAAATTTAAGTCATGCTCCAACTTCTTAGCTCTTATGTCTGAGCTCTATTCGAATCAGTTACACTTTTATTAAAAAAAAAAAAAAATCTAAATAAATAAATAAAATTCTGCTTACCTTTCAAATCCCCGAAAAATCAAAAATCAAATATCAAATCCGAATCACCAAAGTTGAGAGATTCGCGAAAGTTGAATTAGCACCAAAACGAAACCTAACGGTCCTCGCGTTGAAATTTCCCATTTCTTTTCCTGTCGCTTTCTCAACTCATTTTTCTTTCTTTCCAAACAAACAACTTTTCCTTTCGGTTCCTTTACTTCTTTTAAACTTTTTACTTAACATTCTTGGATTCTTTCTTCCCCTATTAGCTTTTAAGCTAATTGATATTTGATTTTTGTTATGACATATTGACGGTGGTTTACAGTTGCCATGAAGAAGAGAGATTAAAAAAAAAAAAATGATTCGTTCGACTGAGAGATTTTATTTTATTTTTTATTTGATTTGATTTGTTAGTTTTAATTTGGCCGGAAAAAATGAGTAGGCCAAAGCAGGTGACGGTTCGTGAGTTGGTGGACGAAGCCAAGAAGAGAATTGTGATTTTAGCTATAAGCGTCGTTGGATTATCCTATCTCATGTCACGTTAAGTTCTTAGATCCTGTTTTTTGTACTTTTCATCTCATTGCTACTGAATTTACTGTATAATTTGATTGTTTACTTAGTCTTCTTGATCTTTGAGTAAAATTCGATTAATGCTTTTATTTAATTAGTTGCTATTTTGAGTTCCGATAGGGTTTTAACCGTGTTCAGTTAGTGTTTTAGAATCAATTTTATGTCCAATTTTGTTTTATGGATTTTAATTTTTTTTTCTTAAATCTCGTCAATTACTTTTTTCGGATGGAATTGGATCCGTTATAGTTTATTATGTAGCCTGCTGATTGTAGCAATCGAGTTCTAAGAAAAATAAAATTTTGGATTCAAGTTTTAGTTGGCACTGCGATTTGGAGTTCAGCTTCTTCATATTGACTGTGATCAGGGTTCTCTATGCTACCATGGTTTAGTCAGTCTTGCATTTCACTGTCTAGGTGATAAATGTCCAGTTGCAACCACTAAATGTTATAGCATTGTCCACCGGGTCGCACAGTTCCGAAACTAAAAATTTTGAATTAACATCACAAGCTTGACTAAAAGATTTGAACTTAATGGTTCTTCACTTTAGTGAGCTAAGACAGATCATGGATTCCTTTCCATTTTACTTATTACCTACAAGTGCAGTCTAATGCTATCAATTAATGACGTTGCTTCATAGAAAATAATGGTAATTGTTTTGCTTATTGTTACAATGTGGTAAAAACAGCTGCTCAGAAAAATCTATGACAGCAGCTTAATATAATCCATTCAGTAGACTCATTCATAGCAAAATGTGGTGTATGATTAAGAATGATGTTTTCATTTCTGTTGTTGTTTCAGTTGTTTGTAGTTTCATTTGTTTATACTTTTATCCTCTACCTTGGGACCGAAGCAAACTAGTGGCCTGTCATGGGTTTGGCAAGCATTTTCTTCTTTATGAACATTTGGAATTAACGTTGTGGCGAGGGAGGATATAGCCTGGCAAATGATTGTTACATGAAATAATTCATGTAATGACATCAATTAGGTGGGATTATGTTTACATAACCATGAGAAATTGGAAATTAGAAAGTTCATACCTTAAATTTTGCTTAATTTGGAGTTGGAGTTTAAGATATTTAAAAAGAAATTCTCATTTACGTAGTTTCCATTAATTTTTTGCAACCTTTTGAATTGATACTTACTTTTTTCCTGTTTCTTATATCAGTGACAAGCTCCTCAGTTTTGCTTAATTTGCCTGTTGCTGCCTTCTTAATCATTTTCCTAAGGTATTTTTCTTTGGAGTATGAAATGCGGAGGAAAGCTGCTTTATACAACAGAAAACCTGAATTGACTCCAAAGCAACCACCAGAATGTCCTAAAGTTGTTGAATCTGATTGGAGAAGGAAAGTAAAGTCTCCTGTTGTCGAGGATGCAATAGATCACTTCACTAGACATCTTATTTCTGAGTGGATGACAGATCTATGGTACTCTCGTTTAACAACTGATAAGGAAGGCCCAGAGGAACTGGTGCAGATCATGAATGGTGTTCTTGGGGAGTTTTCAGATCGCTTGAGAAATATAAATCTCATCAATTTACTCATAAGGTATAAGTCCATTCCTCCACTGTTTCTGTAATGATTTTATTTAAAACTGATTAAGAAGGAACTGATCCGCTTCTAGGATGATGCAGGGACTTTATTAATCTCATTTGTTCACACTTGGAGCTTTATCGCATCAATAAAGCAAAAATTGAAAAGCAGCAATCTGGACCGCTGACTGTCGAACATCGAGATACTGAAATAAGACGTGTCCTGGCTGCGCAGAACAAACTGCACCCAGCTTTATTCTCTGCTGAATCTGAGCACAAGGTTATTAGGATTCTATTTTGATCTCCCGGTTATGCCAAAGTAGTCAATCAATCCAAAATTCCTGCAAGGGTGACTCTATTATTCCTTGGTTATATCTTCTGCTAACAGTGCATTGTGCCCTATTTATTCCAGGTATTGCAACATTTGATGGATGGTCTCATTTCTTTCACATTCAGGCCTGAAGATCTGCAGTGCTCTTTCTTTCGTTATATTGTTAGGGAGCTTCTGGCTTGTGCAGTAATGCGACCAGTCTTAAACTTAGTGAGTCCAAGGTAACCTTTCTTTCTGTTTTTCTTAACTAGATTCAATATAGTGCTACTGTTCTCGATCATCTTTAATTTTGGTTACAGGTTTATAAATGAGAGGATTGAATCTGCTGTTATATCTACAAGAAAGGCTAAAGGAGGATTTAGTGCTGCGCAAGATTCATCTCAGTACAAACCGAATGACTCTTCAAGGATCCCATCTGATCATTTTTCTAAGTTTCTAGATCCTTCTGTTACTGGTGTTGAACTTGTACAGTTAAAAACTGATCAATATGGAGCTGCTGGAGGCACTACTGCAGCCGATAATCGAAACAGATCACTTCCTTCGAAGGACCCATTGCTTTCCATAGATACCCGATCTTCCCGTTCATGGAACTCGTTGCCTTTGAACTCTCAAACTGCTGTTGAGAAAGGTATTGGACAACATCGTTCTAGAGGAGAATGGAGTGATATGTTAGATCTCATGTCACGTAGAAAGACTGAGGTCCTTGCTCCAGAAAATTTTGAGAACATATGGACAAAAGGGAGAAACTACAAAAAAAAGGAAGGTGAAAAACGATTAATAGAGCAAGTGCCACAGCGTTCCTCCGCTAGGAACCCTGCTAAAGAGGATAATTCAAAAGCAATATCTAAGACCAAAGAGAAGTATCCAACCAGGCTTAACACATATGAGAGTAATGGTGCTCAATTTGCATTAACTAATCAACGCAAAATAGAAAAATCATTCCCACAAGAAGCTAGGAATGTATCATCCTGCTTTTCAGTGGCATCTTATCAGGAAGATGTTGAACAGGACCTTGTTGATTTGGAGGAGGTTGAATTAGAAAGCAGTGATTCTGTTACTTCTAAAGAAGAAGAAGAAACAGGAAGTGTAACAGGTCTTGGTTCTCCTGGAACTAAAGTTTGGGATGGTAAGGGTAATAGAAATCTGACTGTTTCTCACATTCATCATCCACTTGAAAATCATGAGACTCGTATGGCAAAGAAGGCTGGTGGAAGGCATGTTCAGTATCAAAAATTAACCAGAACCCCAGCCAGCAGGAAAAGATCTAGATTGAGCGGTCAGAAGTTGCCTGTCTGGCAAGAGGTTGAGAGGACAAGCTTCTTGTCAGGGGACGGACAGGACATACTTAATTCACCGAATGGACATGGAAAAGCTGATTATTCCAGTGATGCTTCTGAGACTGAATTCTTTGGTAGACTTCATAGTGGAGCAACTGCTTCTTCATCTGTTGCTTCTATCTCTATTTCCGAAAGTCATAGTTTGACTGCTAATTCATTGCAAACTTCCTTGGTGGTGGATTCTTTCTTTAAATTGAGATGTGAGGTACTTACTGATGATCAGGATCAGCTTCATGTTAATATTCTAGAATTTCATATTCTGGTACTCTTTACATGATTACTGTAAGATTTTATTTTTGGTAGGTTTTGGGTGCAAATATTGTGAAGAGTGGCTCTAGAACATTTGCCGTTTACTCCATATCTGTTACAGATGTAAATAACAATAGTAGTTGGTCAATCAAGAGAAGGTGTGTAGAGTGTACTATATACTTTCTTTTCTTGTCCTCCCATGGTGCATTCTATAGCATTCATTCTTCATTGCATGGTCATCTCAGTTGGATTTTTTAAAATGTCGTACCAGTTTTGCTTATCTTCTACTCTATCATTGTCGCTAATTCTTTTAATTGTCTTCCTTCAGGTTTCGACATTTTGAGGAGCTGCATCAGTGCCTTAAACAATTTCCCGAGTATAAATTTCACTTGCCTCCAAAGCATTTTCTCTCAACAGGTTTAGATGTTCCTGTAATACGAGAACGGTGTAAATTGCTTGACCGATATTTAAAGGTTAAACACTTGAACTCACATATAGTTTTTCTTTGTCCATCTAACTGTTGAACTGAAGTTATTCAAATTGATATTTTACTTCTATATTGAGGTTTTCTTCCTAAAATATGTTTGTTGGACTGTTTGATTACTAGTACTTTCATCTATTCAAAGTGCGCTCATGCGATCTCTCTGTTGTTTATATATTAGAAATGACTGTTGTATATGCTTTATATACTTGTGTCACTTATCTTTCTATTTTTATAGAAATTATTAATATTTTTGGTTCTTCAGAACCTCCTGCAGCTTCCTACTATTTCAGGATCAATTGAAGTTTGGGACTTCCTAAGTGTTGATTCCCAGGTGGACTTCTATTTTCCTTTTGTATGAAAAAAAGAGCTGCTCTTTTTTTCTTTTTTTTTTTTTGGGGGGGGGGGGAGTTCTCAGATTTCTTCCCTTTTGAGTATAATCTCTTATTATATGCATTTTCGTAATGCAGACATATATATTCTCAAATCCATTTTCTATTGTTCAAACATTGTCAGGTAATTCAGATTTAATATAGTAGACCATGTGCATAGTTTGCCTTTTATTTCTTAAGCTTTTTTTGGCTGATTCTGTTTTCTGTATTGCTTGGTAACTTTCTAGTTGACCTTGACAATAATCCATCTGAAAAGAGCAAAAAGGTCTCAAATGTTACGGGGCCTCTGATGGGTTCCTTATCTTCCACAAGTGACCAGTTAGACACTAAAAGCAAGGAATCTGCATTGCAAATGAAGCCTACTCTTGGAACGGATGGATTAAGAAATGCAAAAGAAGTGTCTTATTCTTCGCCCAAAATTCCCACCCAACAATGGGGTAAGTCCTTGGAAGATACAGGCACTGATTCTGATACTAGAATGCAAAATAATTCGTTTGTAAGAAACTTGGTGAACAACGCTAAAGGAAGAGATGACAGAATAGAAGATGCTTCTGAGTTGCTTCTTGATGCTGCTACGCACTCTGCCCTTCCTACAGAGGTAATCAGTTCGAGTCAAAATTTTCTTTCCGCCATCAATTTTTTAGAACTGATATGGCTGTCATAACCTTTCTTAATGGCATGTTAAGCTTTTATGTGTCATAATTAGAATTTACAAAATGATTTGAAATTACGAGGCTTCTAGGCTCCTCAGAGGTTTTTAACGGGCACATCTATTTTGCAGTGGGTGCCACCAAATTTAAGTGCCCCTATATTAGATATGGTGGATGTCATTTTCCAGCTCCGGGATGGTGGTTGGATCAGGTGGATGGCTATAAAACAATGAACTTATTTCAGCATTATATTGTGATCTTCAACTGACATTATCACATCTAGTTCTAACTAACCAGATGCACAAGTTTTGCAATTCTTTGCACGTTCCTTTCAGGCGGAAGGCTTTCTGGGTGGCCAAACAAATACTACAACTTGGAATGGGTGATGCTTTTGATGACTGGCTCATAGAAAAGATCCAGCTGCTTTGCAAGGGCTCAGTTGTCGCTTCAGGGATCAAGCGGATTGAGCAGGTATAGTCATTTGATGTCATAAATGATCAAGAAACAATATTTCTTTTGAAATGTGTGGCAAATGTAAGTGGTAAAATCTTTTAGTTGTATCAGAGACCAGAAAACAAATCTCCTTTTGATCAAGTTTGTGAGAGATTTAAAAGAAGGTATAGAACAACACCTCATTATATTAGCTCAAACTTTGTGCCAGAATAAATGTTCTTTCTAGTAGAATTTTCAACAGCTTAGTCTAGATCATCGTAAAATATTTTTAAAACCCTTTATAGAAGGGTTAATGACAAGGTCAGCTGAGATTCTGTTCACTTTCTTATCTGGCTTAAGTTTTATGTTTTGTCAACTTCTATTTTATCTGTTGTTGCCATGTTGGACCATTTTTTCTCTGCATTTCCTTGTTGTGCTTCACATTACTACTTTAGGTATTGTTTTCTGGGAAATGTTTAAATTTTTAAAAAGTGCACCTATTTATATGCTTATATAAAATTCTAATATAGACTGGCTGCAATTGTCATGCAGATACTTTGGCCGGATGGGATATTCATAACCAAACATCCAAAGCGACAACGTATGCCATCATCCAATACCCCATCCCAGACTTCGCCTTGTAGTCTGCAATCTCCTGAAATATCTTCACCTAGATTGAGTGATGAGCAGCAACAACTGGAAGCGCAACGTCGTGCAAAATTCGTTTATGAGCTAATGATTGGTAGTTTAGATTATATCATGAATGTTTCTTATTAATAATCTGCGTTCTTTTTACAGGATTATGTTATTAAAATGAAAATTTTCAACCTTAAGAAAGCTAATCAACTTGATTTCCTCGATACAGACAATGCGCCTGCTGCTATTGTGGGTCTTGTTGGTCGCAAGGAGTATGAACAATGCGCTAAGGATCTCTATTTCTTTATTCAGGTAAATTAGGCAATAAGAGACTTTATTTTTGTTGTTTTAATGTGGAACGCATTCTTATTTTCTGAAGCAGCACTTTAATTTTCTAGATTACTGCTGTTTGAAGTAAGGGTATCATAGATTGATAGGTTATTATTAACACCAATCCAGGTAGAATATGATTGGTGCAAGTTGTTAAGAGTGGCCAGAGACGTGGTTTTCCTACTTTTGGGCTCAAATTGACACTTTAGTGTGATCGTTAAAACTAGATCCGTCCATTGGCTGGGCTTAGGATATGTTTTAGTAATCCGGACGCTACTTGATCCTGCCTTGGTTTTCAGAACAGCCCTAAAATAATAAAAATAATTTTTTAATAGTAAAACGGATCTTCAGGTCCAACACAGTTGCCTTGGGTAAGAAAAAAGATTGGGCTCAAGCCTGGCTCGGTCCATGGATATCTCTACCTAAAATTCATTTCAGTGGTAGCTCACTCTTAACAGTTTTTTATGCCTTGTTCTCTCGTTGTTGTTGCAGTCGAGTGTTTGTTTGAAGCTGCTGGCGTATGACCTTCTTGAGCTCTTGCTGTTGTCTGCAATTCCAGAAATGGATTACGTATTCAAGCAGTTGCACGAAGAAAAACAAAAGTTTGGTGAATTTAAAGTAAACTAATCACATTTCACAAGATACGAGTTGAATTCTAGAAGATCAAATAATAAGTCTGGCCAGGTAATTTCCCTTTAGCTACAATGTTTAGATATAGTCATTGTCTCCATTGGCCTTGATTCATTGCACTTCAATATATACTTAATTCATATTTTACAGTGTGAAGATCATCCATTCATAAATATAGGTCCAAATTGTGTAATTAGTCTCTTTTTTTTTTTTTTTTTGAATTTCACTTTTTGAGGAAATAATAAGTAAATATTGAGATTTAGTGAAAAATATATAATGGAAAGCTAGTTCGTCTTCCTCCCAAATATGTTATTTGCATTTGGAAGTCAAATGAATATAGAATACAGATATATATCTGATCTAAGTGTATTTATTTTTTTAAAGTTTTTTTTTATATAGATTTTGAAGACTATATTTCACTCTCGTGTCAAATACAAATACTTCGAAGATCATATATTATCCACTATGTCTATGAACAAGATTAAGTGCATCATAATAAGACTTAAAGGGTCAAACAACAATAGCTTCATCCATCCATCCTTGTTCAAAATTCAAGCAACTACTACTACCACCCAAAAAAAAAAAAGTTTTGTTTTTTAATATCCATTAATTTTTATAAATATCTATTAACTTTTATAATTTTTATATAATAATATTTTAAAATGCTGTTCACTTAAAATATCTAATCATTCTTTTTTTTTATATAGAATTATTTTGAACACAATTTATTAAAAATATATATATTTTTCACTTCTAATGTACATAATATTACAAGTTCATTTTCGCATACTATCTAAAAAATAAGTCCTTCTAGCGTATCATGAGAATGTGGATGTTCCCTTGACTTGTTAAGGGTCAAGTACTGAACCCGGTCTAAGTGGTTTGAGTTGAACTTAAGTATAATATTTTGTTATATTAAGTCAACCTGCATCACTATTTAATTAATAATTTTTTAAATTTAATTATAAAATAAATATATAAAAAATAAATAATAATATAAAAATAATTTTTTAATATTTTCAACCTAGCTTATAGTCGGCCTGAGAGCACATGCTTACACGAACGAGAGTTAAAAAAAAAAAATTCGAGCTGTAATTGGATCCAGTTATTAGAAAAGTCTGTTCCCACTTATACTATATGAAGGATTAAACTCAATCAATGGTACTCATTTCCTGTAAGCTGATGTTTGCTAAAGAAACCCTAATCCCTTATTCTATAGTTCATTAATTTGAAATTAGGGTTTTAAGATACAGATCTTCCCAGAACAAAAAATCACCAGAACCATGACACAAATTCAGCTGAAAAACAAACTTGTAATATCATGCCACCCTCGAACAAATTTTCCGAATCTGACCTCTTGGTGCTGTCAAAACTTGGAGATTTGAGAGCTTCATCATTGCTTGAGCAAAGTCTCGTTGGTACAATGAAGCATCCGAAGCGTATGCTCTAACCCATAGTCCAGTTCCTTCCCCTACCATCAGCTGCTGATCGGCGTAGAGGATACCTGTCCCTTGTAGAAGACTGCGATAGTATGCGGTGCCAAATTCCACTCCTGTTCTCTCGTAGGTCATCGCCATTTCTTGATCCTCGGGTGAAGAATATAACAGTTTTTGAAATAAAGCTGCTTCTGGTGCTGCTTCTGATGACGGCGAGTTGTGAACTGAAGATGATTGAGGTGTTGGAGATGGTGACCCATCAAAAGAAGGTGATGGTGCTGGTGACGATGTTGTCGAGTGGTTCTTGGGACATTTTGATCTCATCCGGCAGAGAAATTCGGAGTCGAGAGTCGGGTCTGGCTCATCCTTCCCGTCATAGTTATACAGTCGGTTTTGAAAGAATTTGCAGTGGATCGCTCCGATGCTGTGAGCACCTAAGAGTGAAATAGAGATAAATCAAATTCCCATATACGACTTCTCGGAGCATACATTTCTTATTGCCATAACAGAAGAATACAGACGCAAAAACAGTGCAAAAACAGTTAGTATATACTAAAAAATTTGTCGGTATAGATCCCAGAGACCTTATACTGACGAACAAATTAAATATTCAGACCAAATATTTACTGTCAGAATAGGCCTTATTGATATAGACCTCTACGGACGGTCAAAATCCGTCCGTAAATCCATACAAGCCTACAGTAATGGATTTTTACTTAATAGAACTATTCTCAAAATGTCAATTGGTATGGAGCGCAAGCAGAATTCTTGGAAAATTTTAAAAAAAGAAAAAACTTTCATTAGTAATTTTGTTAGAATTAATGTACTAAACACAAACATTTAAGATATTTTTTAACAGAGATAATGAGCAAATTAAGATACCAATAGGCAGTGAGATAATCAAAGAAAAAAGTAGATATGAGTCCTTCAGTCAGCAAAGAAGACTTAATTTGGAGTGAAACAAAGTAGGGAACTACTAGCAGGCTTGGCAGGACTAAGCAATCTGTATATTCATAACGTGTTTATTGTTACTTTTATGTCATAATCTTGTTTAAAATATTATATATTTATATAATTTTCCGCACATCAATAAAATAAGTAGTTGATATAGTAGAACCCGAACCAGTGATCAAGCACTCAGTAACAAATGAAGAAGAATTCAGAGAAAAAGATTCGAACCTAAGAGACTGACGGTCTCTCTTTCGTCGAATCCCCTCGACGAAAAGGATGCAAGGATTTCGGATAGCTCAGCATCGGGTGGAAGAAGGTTGTTTGTGGCAGTATGAAAGAATGATGCAGTGCTGTCTCTCCTACCAGTATTTAGTGGATAGAAGGGGCCACCAGTCTAACAATATCCAAAGATTGAGTAAGCATATAAGATAATGAAACTTATGTTACACAACTCTTTATTTTTCTTGAAGTATTAGCGTTCGGCACTCGTGTCCTACATATATTCGCATATGGGTATATAGGGATATGACTCTCTAAAGACTTTCAAATGAAAAGATTAAACATACCCGTGTCAGATACATGCTTGTATCCGACACTCATAATTCAAGTTCGAGTAATATAGAATGAAACAATAGAAATTAAGATCTTATATTTTTATAAACATGGCAGAATGAGGGATGATTTACTAGAAGAACAGCTTCTCTAGCTGCCAAAACTAGAATGTCAGCACAGGAAACAACACCATGGCAGACTTGTTCAAGCTCAGACTTGATTATGTTGATTACATCGAAACCCTTCAAGCTTTCATTAGGAGGAGAGTTTTTTTCAGATTCCATTCCTTCAACAGAATCCAATAAGATTGAAGCATCACATCCCTGCAAAGAATTAGAGTGGAAGAACAAAGAATTTTGCCAGAAATCAGAAATGCTTAAAGAGCAAGATTTTGGGTTCAAAGTTCAAAGATTCACCAAAGAAATGAGAAACCCATCTTAAAAAAATTGCCCAAGAGAGAGATGAAAGATAAAGACTGAGCACCTCGATGAAGCAATCATGGAAAGCAAGGCGCAAGAGAGCAGGGCCCACGCCAACCTCGATCTTAAACAGTTGATGAACCTTGGCTCGGATGATCCTCTCAGCGTCGGGGCAAGTTTCCCGATAAAAATCGTACTCCAGCGACCGAGACGGTGACTCAACATCTTCGAAAGCCTCGCTATCCAACAGTATATCTGGATCAACCCAATAAGGGGCATTCGAATTCAATGCAGAATATGAATAAAAAGAAAGTCGTCTGGACCCATTATCGTAAGAGATCCAAACGCACAAAAAAAACACGAAAATGCTCAGTTTTCGCATTATAGCTGATTCAAAGATTGACATTGGCAATGGCAATGGCAATGGCAATGGCATCTTTCTTTGATTTTTTTTCTTCTGTTCTTTTCTTTTTCCTCTATTTTTTTGGTTTTTTTTTTTTTTTTTCTTTTTGACTTGGGTATAAAACCAGAAGAGATGAAAATGGCGGGAAAGGAGTTGATAGAATGACGAAATTACCCTTCTTAACTGAAAGTTCGTTAACACTGTTATATTTCACCAGCCATTGTCATGGGTCGAGTTGTGAGAAATTTTTTTTCCCTTATCCAACTTAGATCGGAAGCTCAATTATCGTTTAAAATAATATTAAAAAATTATTCTTATATTTATATTTATGATTAAATTTAAATAAAATATAATTTTTATTGTATAAAAAGTAATTTACTTTGAAATAAAATTAGAAAAAAAAATTTTACTCAAACTTAACTCAATATAGGCTAGGCTTATCGAGTTGAATAAATTACCTAACCCGTAACTAAGTTTATAACTCTATTAATATGGAATATGGAATGATAAAGCTGTCCATTTCGTTGTCCATCAAAATTTTATGATCAATTAGTATTTTTTTTAGCTCATTTTTTAATTCATAGATCAAAATTTTTAATTTCATAAACAAAATTAAAAACCAATCACATGTCTCATTTTTTTTAATATACCGAAATACTAACCCCTATTGGCTCTAAAAACTAGATTGACGATCTATGAGATAATTTTTTTTAATTACATTGAAAATGTATGAAATCTCTCATGATTATTTTGAAAAATATTCAAATAATGAACCCAATTGCAATGATGGAAGAACTGTACAGTAGGATGCTCCAAAAAGGCATTTAAAATCAATATCCGGAAGAAGATACTAAAATGATATGCTCCTTTAGGCGCTTTTGGAAATGAGCGAAACGAGTTTGTAACTGCACGATGCCGGTAGCCCTTTGAGAAAGAAGAGCATTCAATCGATATATATAATCATCCAGCCGGTTCCCGGGTCGGTCGGCTTCAACCAGTAGGTTCATCTCCAGTAGATGTTAAATGCACATTTAATATTTAACTTCAAACAACATAGAACTTATTTTACTCGAATTCAGCGATGAGTGTCAAATATGGGCACGGATATGTTCAATTTTTTCAAGTTTTTTCATGCATATAGAGGACCCTTGTAAGGTCATATCCTCATTATTTATGATATTTAAAAAAAAAATGAAAGTCGGAGCAACCCAAGAACATGTATGTTTCAAAATTGTAACGTAATAAGCTTGTTGAAGATGACTATATGAATTACGATTATAGCAAACAAATGAGGAAAAAGAATGTGTTTTCGGAACTCGGATTCTAGCAATGGGACTAATTGTTTTACCTCTTTGACAATGTTCACAGTCTCCTCCACTTGTTTTCTATGAGCATTTACAGGATCCTCCTCTTCCTAAGTAAAAGCAACACACGGGCTTTTAACATATAAATAAATTACTTTTCATGTGTCTCAACAACTATCATTCTCTTATAAAAATTACCTACAGGAGGGCATTCAAATCACCATCTGATTTTGAATGCTTAAAATCGGATCTTACTGGTTGCTTCCATTTTGTTTGACCGTTAGGTTTCCTTAACTTGTCCTCTGAAGTAGAGAAATTGTACTGCTGGGGCTTCCCATTTTTTATCCTCATTGGTTTCTCCTCCTAATAGGAATCTTCCGATGCATCAAAATCATCTCTTTCTTGTTGGTCAGGCCATGTATCGTTAATATCGTTCTCAATGGTTGCTGCAGTTGGTAAAACCGAAGATAGGGACTGAGCGGTTGATTCTTTCAGGTTTAAATTATAAGATAATACTTCTTTCTGCGGATTTCCCCCTTTTGAAAGGCTTTTCACCCAGGATGTAGTTTTACGTTGAACAGAAGTCAAATACATGAAAGCAAAACCGAAAAAGCAACTAAAACCCAAAGCAAAACTACTTTAAAACCGATGCTGAAACAATTTTTATAACCAAATAAGTCTCATTCACTTATCAGCATATCTTAAGGTGTTCAAAGTGTGGTCACATGACCCCGAACCGGTGAAATGCAAGATATCATAACGGTACACGAATTGCCCATAAACGAGTCCCTTACAACCTCGGTCAGTTTACTGCCTCTAGAAAGAAAGTGACCCTGATCATTGTCAAGAGCTCTTACGCACTCCTTCAAAGCAAGCAAGCTCTTGTTGATCACTGCACCTTCCATTCTACGTCACAAATAAAAGTCGGTAAATCAAACAATCATCGAGCAAAACTGACTATTATGTATCTAAAGTTTGTCCCAAGTGAAGGACAAGATGTGGGATGCTAGAGTAGAACATCATGAATTGGAACCAAATTTCATTTGCAAAAATATCAGCTCCAGGTGTGTTTAGACTTCTTAAACACTGTTGTACTTTGAAATATTTGACTTGATAATAAATCAGTAAGTAGAATAAAATAAGAGACCTAAGAAGCTAAGACACCTACATGACTTGGAAAAGCTGAGATAATCCAGAAATTCTGGACTATTGGGCATAACTTTTTGTCTCCGATATTTTGTTTGTTAGGCAAATTTAGCATCTATCCAGTTACATTGCGTTGTACTCTGTAACTCAACATTGCTTCTATATTTGAACTATCGCCTCCAGTAATTCATCAAAATATCAAGCTCTGTAACTCAAAACTGCTAGATCATATCATTTTAAAATTGAAAGAATGCACTGTACCTTGTCTACTTATCATTATCCATAGTTTCTGCAACTCGTTCGCTTCCAGCCAGATCTATAAAGGAGAGCTTGCCAATACTATGGGTAGGTTTCGATTCACTGCCATCAACAGATCTCTTGATAGCAAGCTGGAGTATGGCATGAGAATGGGAGGATTCCTCGTTTGCACCCCATGGTACCAATTCTTCATGTGGCACTTCCTTTCTCAATAAGCTCCTTAAAAGTCTCAACATCTGATACTCCAGACCCACGATGCAAATTTGCTGCTTCCCATCCTCTCGCATGCAAAGTTTTCTGAACAAAGAAGGCTTTCAGTGAGTTTAGAAACTAATAGCACCAACTTGATAAAGAGAAATCTTATAACAACTTACTTCCTATCACTGAGGAGATCAAATAATTTTCCTCCATATATCTCAAAGACGCTCACAAACAACTGAAAGCCTTGGTTCCTGTAGGTATCGTGCATCAACATAAAGATATCCTTAGAAGCTTCGAGGTGAAGTGGCTTCATAGAATAGGTTTCTCTCCTTCCTGAACAAGAGAAAGACCTATAAGTGCACGATGGCTTAAACCTGTAATTCAAAAATAAGAGATGACTTGATGCAGAAGGTAAATTTTAGCATTTGCAGTGGAAAAAAATAACCGTAAAGGCACCCTTCAACTTTTCCAAATTTAGGCAGATGAGAATGAGAAGAAAACGCTAATAACCAACCACAGACATGACACATATATCCTCATAAATGACTAAAAGGATTATGCAAAAAAACCTGATAATAACAGATTCAGAATGATTTAAAGAATAACATATCCAGAATGATTTAAAATTTTACAAATATTCCACTAAAAAGAAATTCAAATTTTGGGTTACGAAACCAACTCCATCATATCTATCCAAGATTTTGGTGACAGCTATTTACCTGTTTGACCATATGCAAAACAGGTCGCTTTATTGCACTGAAAAATTATAGGAACTATAGACATACAGAAAATAAATGAGACCACTATAGGCTGAGAAAAACAAACATTCTAGGAAACCCATGTCTTGTAATATAGTCTTCGTTTACCCACTATTAAATTTAGATCATCTACTCACTCATCGTTTGAGACCTCCCCATTTAGCACTGCATCAAAAACAAATTCATGCTTCGCCAAATATTCTGTTAGGTCAACGTACATAATATGAAGAACAAATCGTGTCAAAACTTGTATTATGAGGAAAATTTATGCTCAAGGATCTACACATGCTACTATGCTAGATGAGTAATTAAAGTGTGTCAAAGTCAAGTGATTTTTTTTTTTTCCTGAAAGGCAAGGCAATTGTTGATAAATGAAGTTGAAATATAAACTTTAACAAGAATCCCAAAGCATAACCAGAATGAACTAACCCCAGAAAGGACAAGAACTCCGATTATCGTAACAAAAAGACAGCCCATCCTAGAAATTCTGTCAAGCATCCTTAAAGCATTAACGGCAACTCATTATAAAGACTCGTATTTGCAGCCATTCCCAGAAAGCAAACCAAATTCACCATTCAATATCATTAAAAGGGCTTATATTTGCAGCCATTCCTCAAAATTCAAATGATATATGAACACATAAAATGGCAAACATAAAATATTTCAAGCAAGAAAGACAAACGATCACTTAACAGGTTGACACAGAACCTCTGAAAATATAAATTGAATCTCCCTTGATATTGCAGAATACAGTATGTAACTGCTTCTTAAAATAATAAAATGTGAAAACAGCACATCATTATTCCCATTCACAATTTTTTTTTTTAATTACCTCTGGACAGAAAATTGGGATGTGTCATTGGAGATTCTCTAGATTCATTTTGGATCCCTATGTTCTCATTTCCCATTTGTAGTATGGTATAGCGTTGTGCTTGAAGAGGACAAAACAAAGTTATTGTCACCTTAAGTTTAGTCTCATGGACTACTAGGGAATTGGAAACCGTCTCTATAATATCTTCCTCACTCTTTGCTATGTACTTTCTAGTGAGAGGTCTCTTGCGCACCTGCAGTCAAAAACCCAAAGAAACTCTGAGTTACGGTGGTAGCCGTAGCGCATGTAAGATAAACATGAAGTTGAACATTATTTTACTTGTGCAAAGCATGTCATGCATGAATGTGGTTCAGCATGAATTCACAGCCTATTAACCAGCATCCATTGCTTTTACTGGCATTGCATTTTCTTTAGGTTGAAAACAAAGCGAATTAAGAAGAGATAGTTGAAGGAATTCAGCAGAAGGAAAACATATCACAACTTTGATCTTTGCAACTGAATTAACCTTCGCCTTGTCTGCGGCAAAGCTTTTACGGAGGCTATCTGGCATACCACAAGCTCTGATAGCTTGTTTGTTGCTTAAAATACAGGGTTCAGAGTCATCAAAGCTTTTACCTCGAACAGGATTATAGAGAGGACCATCATACTGGTGGGGAACTGGCATCTGTCACCAATAAACAAAAAGCATTACCATAACCAACACTGAAAAGTTAATTACTCCTCTATAAATTTTTAACTTTCCAGTCCCTTGGCAAAATCAAAAATGAGTCTACCCAAAGCAGATGCAACACGTTTTACATCATTCGGCGTCATGTCCACAGGCCCATACACTCGCACAATTAATTGTCAAAGGTTTAACCCGCATACTTATAGGGGAAACAGAACTACAAATATTTTCCAAGTTCATTGATGCTTCGTATTTGACGGATCGAAGTATGACTCGTATATACGAAAATTTAACTATAAACACAGAGTGCGTATCAGGCACATTGTATAAGCTGTTAACCATAAATAGTACACGAAAAATCTACAATCACTAATTGACTGTAACTCTTGGAAGAAATGACAAGTAACCAACCTCGGGTAGAAGCTCCGTATCAAAAGAAAGCAGACCTAGGAGACCGGGACTGAACTCATTGGCCGATTCATCACCGTTCTTCCTCTGGCTTGATGGCCGTGAAATAACTGGAGGAGTCGTAGGCTCCATGAAAAAGCCATTCCCCATATCAAAACCCCTCTGCAGATTCCTATACGTTTTAGACCATTCCCCTCCTTGACCTGGGCCACCATAAAAAGCATGACCCTGCTTTCAATTGAAGCAACAAAAGTAACATAATCAAGCATTTGAAATAATTAACTAAATTGTATTGAATATTGATCCATAAAGATCCAAAAGCTAAACCCTTCATGAAAACCTTCTCTTTTCTGATTTCTTTTTACTCTCCAAGCAGCAGAAACTTCATAAAGCATTAAAACAGTTGAATTATAAAATTTTAACACTTAATCGTGTTTTTAGCTTTGGTTTCAATCTTTCGGATAAATTTCAAATAGATGGTTGAAAAGAACATCTCCCCTATAATTATTATACCATAATTAATTAAATATAATTTTAAATGACGTAAAGCTTACAAAAATATTATATACAATTTATAATTTTAAATGATATATTTTTATATAATTTTATTTTATGATTAAATAATTATAAAATTATAGGTGAAACACTTAAAAGAAGAGGAAAAAAAACTTTTGGATTTTGAAGACAGTTTGGAGACACGTGCGACACGTGCCGTGATGGTGAGAAATGAATGGAAGGAGGATTAAAACGATGAGGCATTAATCCTTCATAGTGGTGTTGGTGGGTCCAGTGGCCTCCCGGGGGGGCGGGGTTGGGCCTATCGACAACAAGTACCGTTACGCATGGTGGGTCCCGGAGATTTTAATCAGTTGGGCGCTTATGAATCTTCTCTTTCAAATCAAAACTCCCACTTTGGAGGGATCCCCCTAACTCTTCGACACGTTTCATCAAATTCAGGTTCATTTTCTCTTTAGCAATATATATATATATATATATATATAAGTATATAGTAAACTTATGGTGGGGTTAGCACTTAGCATAGAAATAAATAAAAGAAATTCGAAAATTTAGGCGTGTGATCGTACGACTGACAGTACCTCAAATGTCCTATATTCACATAGATCCGACGACATACATTCACTGCATAGACCTTGCTTGCCATGGGTTTGATGAAGGAGTTGCCGTAGACGAGGGTGATGATCATCATCATCACGCAGAGGTGATAAAGGAGATGAATAGATGGTTTCTGGCATGTCTTGAAATTACATGTGCACGGGACGAGATTCACTTAACATAAATAGATTTTATCAATAAAGCTGATAATTTTAATTTGAGTAGATATAAATTGTATGGTACTTGTATCATGAATATATGATTATGAGCTCAGTTGACGTTGAGATTGAGCTGCATTTTGATAGTTATTTTTAATTTTAATGATAATTGTAATGCCAGATAACATGTTACAATATTATTTATGTTTTATTACGATATGTTTACTTTCAATCGTAAATACTAATACCAAATTGAATGGAATCTAAGTAATTTTGTCGAGTCCCACATGGGTTACCTTATAACATGGCAATCCTCGCATTAGTGATAAAAGGTGAGAGAACAAAATTAATTTACCATCTTTGCGCTTGGGGCAATGACGTAGCTAGTGAGGTTCTAACCGAGGCGCGTCTATTGCTGGTTGAAAACTATTTCCAAACCCCCTCTTAGGCCTGGGTTCAGCCCTGGCCTTCGAGAATTTCTGGAAGGGCTCCCTTCGGTGTAAAGCCCTGCAATTTTTAGTTTTAAAAATTGAGTAATTTGTCTAGATAGATGGGAAAATTAGATATACGAGAAACTGCAGTAGAAGTATGGGAATTTTCATCAATTGAAAACTATGACTATTTACAATTATTATGCATTTATTCATGCACTATCAAGGTAACTCATTGTGTGTGAAAGAAATTTATTTTTTTCAATTTAGAAATTAAAATATGGATATTAATAAAAAATTATGACTTGTATATCCTAGTTGTGTTACATTTGTTCATTTTATTTTTTCATGCAATATGTTGGAATAAAGCATAGCAACATTTATTTTAATTTTTTAGAGTTGTTTACTAAAATTTTTTGTAAATTTTTTAAAGATTTGACTTGAAAAATTTAACAACTTGTCCTTTTTTTTCAATGTTTGTGCTTAGTCATTGTGGGATTTATATATCTGTGCTTAGTCATGCGGGAATCATTAAGCTTTTGCTAGCGTCTTATGTTAAATCTCCTAAGATCAAGGCTGGAATGTTCAAACATCTTTTTATGTATTTACCTCGAATTTACAAATCATCCATAGCAACTAAAAAATTTTAACAGGGAGAATTGAATCTAAGCTTAAACCGATTTAGGTGAAGTTCTCGATCTTTTACTGATTGAATCAATCATGTTAGTGCATTTTTGTTAGCTTACTATTGTTCAAAATACATTGTCGAGAGTGATGGAGAGAACGTAGAGGATTGTGCATTTTAAATATTTAATTCAAATGTTGTGTACATCTATAGTACATATACCTAAAATGTTGAAAATCCCAGGATTGAAAAACTAAGACTCGAGGAGGTACCCCACTCACACTCATGTCACACAAAAAAGGGTCTAAAAATGTCCATTGCAAAGCCAAAAAAGGAGTCTTGACATCATTGTTCTGTATTATATATTGAATATGTTAAGGCATCTGGGTTTAAAGTGCTTCGAGGAACTTCACCTGAATGAAACTATATTTTGAATTTTCACCCCAGCAAAATTCCTAGCTTCACCGTATTTCTATTGGCTTGATCTTGTTCCACGAAATGTTAACTGTGACCAAGATACCTGGGTTTAGTTTCTCTGACTGTCGGGCAATTCTTTACTTGTTTCAACGTAATGCTCATATAAAGAATGATATTTCGCCGGCACATAATCCTTGAATCTGTTACAGATGACAACAAGACTGTTGAGATCCAGTAAATGTAACAGCTAATGGTTAAATTCTAAAAGTTGAATGAATGATAGGCCAAAGAATATCAGATACCCTAATAAACCACCATCACTAAGCCTAGATATGGTGCAAATTGTCTTTTTGTTAGTGTTGCAAACATTTATTCTTCTGCATAGTTAATAAGAAGGGTAGTTGCCGCCTCTTAGGCTCTAAAATGTTTGATTGTGTGACACAATGTTGGATTATCTTTAAGAAATTTTAGGGGGTTTTTGGAGAGGAGTGAGGACAAACGGTGTCATTAAGTACGGAGCATGACAGCCACTCTTCAGCATGTTTGGAAGCTAAAGAAAGAAAGAGTAGAAGGCACCGAATGCACCAGAGCATTTTATGGCTAATTTGGCCATGCTTAAGGCTTAAACTTTCTAGTTACTTACCTCATGGTGCACGGTTTATGCCGGACATTATTTCAGTTATTCGTCCTGAGTTTAGAAACAGCTATGATTTTATTGTTTTCTCCAGCTGTGTCTTTTACATTTTTTTTTCTTTTAAGTAACTACTAAATTCTTCTTCTTTTTCTCCATATATTTATTCGATGCTTTCAAGTATACTTCAACATGCTTGGGCAGTGAACATCCTTTCTTCTAGAAAAATCATTAACTCATATCAAGAATAGGAAATTAATTTTGCTACACTTTCAATGAATACTAAAGTGCAGGATATGGTTTAAAGCATTATGACATTAACTTGTCGAGTACCAGAAGTCCCTACCCAATGTAATTAAAGTTAAATAAAAGTCTACCAAATTATTTTTCATGATGCCTAAATGACAATGTAATTTAGATTGCTCACATAATGGAAGAACTCTCACGGTAGAAACAGGAACAGAAAAAGCATCATCGACCTAACCATCAAATTTAATGCTATTACTAAGGTGACAGCCATTTTATAGAGTAGATGCATACCTTTCAAGAAGAGGAAGCCTATCCGGTCCTGAAAATAATCTCACAATGCATTGCAGAACATTACCAATCTTCATCACTTTTGACTTCATTGCCTTCATAAACCCCACAAATTCTTTATATTCTGCAGGACTAAGTCTCTCCTTGACCTGAAGGCAAAGGAGATTTTGAGAAAACATTCCTAACTCAAAGCAGTTAGATAACGCTACCAGGAAAGTGAAACAAATGAACAAAAGTTCGATTGGTATTGTGAATATGAAGAGGAAAGCAGCAAAGTACAAATTTATAAAATCATTCCAGAGAAGCTAACCAGGAATGAATACATGTCATACATGTCTTTTCAATTGGTAAAAGTTATTGGATACAGAATTGTATGTCATATATGTCTTTTCAATTGGTAAAAGTTATTGGACATGGACTCGTGGACCAATTTGAGCAACAAGAATGTTGCAATTACATTTAAGCCATGATAAATCAATATGTTTTGAAGTTAGCACGTTGGTTTGTGTCTGCGCTAAAAAAGGATCTGGCATGAATTCCCTTCTACATAGTTGATACATAGAATCAAAGAAAATATCAACATGACTAAATCTTTCAATTGCTAAAAACATTTAAAAGAAGTCTTGGAAGAAAAAGAAGATACGCTTTACCTGAATCAGAAAAGCAGAGCCTTTTGTTTCTTCGGCACCACGTGGTTCAGCACCAATATTTTTCTGATTGAGAAACTTTGCATCTTCCTCAGCAGCTCCATCATCCTTATGTAGTAAATGATCTTTAGCACTCGGCATACTTCTAGCATCAGAAATCTGTAGATTCTCATGCTTCACTGTACTTACTGTGAAAGGAAGGTATCTTGGCCCTGATCTTTGGGCACCTGATGCATGACCATTGGAACTTTTATCATGCTGTAACACGTCATGCTCTATAAGTAGTGCCTTGTGTTTCTTCATAGAACAAGGCGCTAGTTGTTGCTTTTTACTTTGTTGTTTATCCAATAAAAGATCACCAGTCAAATCAATTTCGTCATGATTCTGATATTGCATTTTTACCCTCCCAGTAATTGACAACGTTTTCTCTTTGGCCATTAGATCACTTGATCGCTTCAACTTTTTCATATCCATACAAGGAGTAAAACAAGAGAGATTGGCAGGAAGAATATCTCCAAGATTGTTTGAGTTGTTGCTGTTTTTAACCTCTAAAAGAGAAGATAAGTTGCCATTGGAGCAAGGCTGATCCACCGATGTAGACTGAAAAAACTTGTTATTAACATACAAAACATATGAGGAAAAAGATGATGCATAAATTAATCAAAAAGATGAGGTCGTGCATAGAAAACGACAGATACCAAAGCAGGGAACCTTTCCAGGTAAGATTCATCCAGGGGATTAGCGGTTTTTATCTCCCTTCTATTTCCTGCATAAAGAAATACAGCCTAAGCAGTAGCACCATGTCAAATAGTTCATTAATGGTTGGTATATTAGTTCATTTGGTTTGGACATCCTACATGGATAGTATATAAAACAAGATGAGAGTTTTTTCTTCTTTGTTTTTTTTTTTTTTTTTTTTGAACCAAAGATAAGATAAAATAAAGAGAATTTACTCATCAATTATGTCGTATCCCATCCATAATCTTATACATCAGTTCAGGATAGGATAGCAACAAAATGAGCAGTAATTTGTGATGCAGCAACAAATCATAATCACCATATGCAGAAATTTTGAGCTAGCCACCTGTTTACATCATCTTAGTAAGATGACATTCCAAAAATTCCTATTTAGCAAGACAAATTAACACTTAAGCAGCATAAGATTATATAATTTCTCAGATAATTCCCATTTTCATAATTTAATACTGAAACGTAAAATGACTAAAGAAGTCACCAGGGTAAATGAATTGAACTTAATTACTCTGTCAGGTCAGAGACAAGGAGGAAAAGAAAATGTAAAATCAAAGAGAAGAAAATTGAGAAAAGAAAGGCTAGAAAACTCAAACCATGTGCCAAAGTTAAAGACATTGAATAGGAGGGTATGCTACCTGATGACAATTCCTTGATCCCATCATCTGGAACTGATTTTGCGGAACTTGGACTTAGATCTGTAAGAAAATAGGAAACAGAGGTGATTTAATGAAGACAATATTGATGACAGCAAGATAGAAAATGCTGTAATCAGAAATAATGGAACCCTCCAAGGTCTATAAGGAAACAGAGAAGTTAGTTCCAATTTGACGTCAAACAACATATTAAGGGTGAGCAAAAGTAACTGTGATTTTGCATCAATGACAAGGAATTTACACATTCTAGTGAAAACAAAATATACGTAATGAAAATCATTACAATGCTTTAAATGTCAAAATAATAGTGAATTGTGTTGATTGAAGAATGCATCCAAAAAACGAATAGATATCTTCATAAATTGGCACATGCATAACTTAATAATTACTGGCCCGTCAAAATCTACAGCATGCTCACATTCCTCCATAACTGTTGACTCACAGCTGCCAAAAATGGTACAAGAGGATTTTGCTGAATCTTAAAACCAGGAGAGTTGGTTTAGCCAAGTGACACGAAGCCTACTGATATGTCGATACTAAGATGTCACTTCATGAAAGATAGTCACGTCAAGAGGAGGGGAAGACCAAAGAAGACACTCAGGGTATCGTCCTAAATAAAGCACGATGATATTATGCGATCCACATAGATGGTTGGAAAAACATTGTTGATGATGCTGTCAAATTCTGAAGAGGAAAAAGAGCCGTGCAGTTATAACAGCAATGGCACTGCATACAATGACAAGGTCAACTTTCCACACTAATAGCAATTGAAATAGAAAATTGCAGTTGCTTGCTAGAGCACAAACTTTGGATTTCAGATCTTTATAGCTAAATGGAAGCCTACTTTAAAAAACAGCTCCATCAATAATTTTAGAAATTATAAGATTGAGAGACATATAAATGAAAGAAACATGACAACAGTAACATCGTTAAAGGATACCTAACCTATGCTTTTGTGGTCAGCTAGTTTTGGCTTTGCAGGACTACGGCTTCCTCCATCTCGGAAAAAACGAGTCAGCGTAAAAACAACATCCCCAAATTTGGAGTAACACTACAAAAGCAAAGAGGAATAAGCAGACCCCTCCAAATAAAGGGTTGTTTCGCTTTCCAGAAGTATACCTTAATATGAGGCTGTATCCAAGCTGATATTTGAGACTGACGACTTGATTGAGCAAACCTGTAAAGATCTCAAAAGATAAAGTAACCATAGAAGACAAATGGTTAATAAGCTGACTAAGTTAAGGAGACCAAGGTTTGAGGAGAAATGCATTTTACTTGAAAATTTCTAAAACCTCAGCCATGCAGTTCCTACTTTGAATGGATTATAACAACATATGCAAATAACAATCAATATTATATAAACCAGCAAACTAGTTAAAAGAACATAGAAAAATAAAAAGTTTGATACATATTCTGCAGGTATTAACTTAGGAGTGATATACATACTATGTTACGAAGAACAAGACATAAGAATATGTGACATAACCAACAGCTGTGCAGCCCAAAGTTATATACAACAACTTCATGAATCATGCAAACTCAGAACAATGGATACATTCACACAGACAAAGCACTTCCTAATCTTCAGCGTCCAACCTGTAGAAATTTTTTTTCCTTCATGCTTGGTGAGCACTTTGACTGGTAAGGTAAACTTAGGTAGTATATCAAAGTTTACAATGATGATGCTATATTTAACAACAGGATTATCAGTAAGATAGCTGATGGGACTTCTAAGCAAAATGTTAAACTAATGTATTAATAAGCAGATAAGTAACTGTTTTAACTCCTCATTAGGAGAAAAGAAAAGTAATAATAGAAATAATATGTTTCCAAAGGAGGTTGAAAGTAACACAATCTTGAGAAAAATGTTCATATAACAGTTTCAAGTATTTACGACAACATGGACTAACACTTGGATGAAAGATTAAAAGGACAACAGAAAACAAAAACCTTTCATCACAAAAGATAATCGCTCCATAATCATGGCGGTGACGGATAACACGTCCGACTGCCTGATTTACAGCTCTTGATGCTTGTTGATTGTACCATTCTTCGCCACTCAACAACTTAAGCATCTGATGAAATTAGTAGGAAAATTGTTTGCTTTAGCAATGAAAAACATTTAACTTAAGCTTCAAAGAAATCTTTCCTGAAGCAATATCTGCATCAGTCATCACCTTACATCCTTCCCTGGGTGATTGCACCTGTAGGTCCAAGTACTCACGTTTGAGACGAACCTGTCATATTATCTATCAGATTTGTAAAAAGGAAATATAAATATATACACACACACACACACACACACACACACATATATGTATAAGGAATGAGAAGGCTAAAGAAGTATGTGCTTGTTTATTGATACATGCACTTGTCAGATGTAGAAACACATCTTTAATAGCCAAATTAGTTATATGATGCTCATTCCACTGTAATAGATATAGAAAATGCAAAGCTTAAAAAGAGTGAACACTGAAGACTGCCAATGACGAAACTGGGTAACCAAACCTTGGGGTCTGTCCTTGTGGCAAACGGCATCCCAGTGATGACTACTGCCCTTCCAGCATGGTCAGCAAAATCTAATCCTTCACTCACCTGAAGAAATAGAAAGAAAAAAAAAAAATCAACCCATAGTAGACACGGTTGAACTTTAGAAAGAAAATTAGGAACTACTAAGAACCAAAATAACTTGTTCCAACAAGAAGCCTTTGAGAAAAAACCCACTAAGAAACACTGATGTAGACTCACAAGCCATGCAGAGCCTCAACAATTAGTAAGATATGCACCCTTAGTCACTTATTTTATCATAAGTTATTACTAATAGCATTGTTTATACAGATCTCGAGAACCTGGAACCAGACATGGGTACAAATAAAGATGAAGTTCACGATTGCAAAGAAAATTATTCCCTAAGTTAATCCAAGGTTAGTAACATATAAAAGGTGCAAAAACTCACCCACATAGTTTTGAGTGGGGAATGATAGGTTAGTTTCACTAAAATCCTGCATCTCCCAATAAAATGAGCTTTTAAGGAATCAGAAACCAGACAGTGAATTATCCAAAAAACAGAGTGCTAGAAACATATTCTGGAACTTTGATAAAATGGCTATTTACGATTTTGGAGCCAGCATGTATTTTACATTAGATAAAAGTAATTAGAACAGTACTACACAGGAGGTATGTCAGAGAAGCTTCCAATGATGTATCACTAAAGCCCTCAAACAACTTCCCACAGTCACAATTTATGGCTGAAAATACAAAGGAGATCTCTACATTTCTTTTCTTTCACAAACATGTTACATTTATATCTCTGGCAGAGTGCAAGAACAAGTTGCTTTAAGCTTGGATGAGAGCATACCTTGCCACGACAAACAGCAAAAAATACTGCACCGAGAGTGGAGGTGTCCTTCAATTTGGTCATATAATCCTGCCAAAGAAAACAAACTACTTATCTGTGCTACGAAGTCTTTGATTATGTTTAAATATTAGAAAATACAATTAAAATTTTCATGTATCTACTACCTCAATTGCCAGTGGAAACAGGGAAGATTGTCTAGGTTCAATAACAGGTTTCTTAAATTTGCATATTCTTTCCCATATTGTATTTGAATTTTCGTTACTCTGCAAGGAGAAAGAACATAAAATTTTACAGAGCTAAAAGTTATGGATTCACATCCCCTTCTCCACTAATCTTGTTCCAAGATCTTACCATGTTCTTCCAATGACTAATACACTGGTCCAAAAGGTAGTAAGACGGAAAGAATACAAGCAGTCCATCAGGTACAATTCGAGCAAAATTGACTGCAAAAGAATTAAAAGGAAAAAAAAAAAAAAATCTATTACAGAAACATCATGTCTACTCAGACAAATATGGAAACCTTTATGTCATCAATTATCATAAACGCAAGCATAGGCCAGGCATCCCTGCACAATTTGAGCACAAAGCCTCAAGCCTATGATGGTTAAATAAAGGGCTTCTTTCTCAGAAAGTTGTAAAACGCTTGTTTCTATGAAGAAATTTAGAAGCCCTCTTAGATCAGAGCATTAAATAGTCAATATTGCCTCATTTAAATATTGTGCTCCTTCTGTTACATGGTCTAAATCTTTTGAAAATGTCTACCAAGCTTATCAGGCTAGAGATAGTTATAGCATGCTTTTATCTACAGTCCAATGGTCTCCCACTTAGCTATGGACCTATTGCCAATTCTCATAGCATATTTTATCCAAATAACATAAACTTCTCACATCTCTATTTATAAGAATTGTACATTCAATGGATTCTATCTAGTGCAATAACATGATAAAGTCGTAGAAAATCAGTAGCCTTTCTACCATCTATAAGTTTTCATATTGCTCATTCAATTGAAAAGCTGAGAAGAGAATTAAGAGATCAGTGGCCTAACATTACTTGTTTTACAATTAGCACATCAAACTATTACCAAGAAAATGCTCACATACCAATAGCATTTCCAAGTTCTTGTTTGTATTGTGGAGAATCACGATTCCGGTAAGATGAATTGAAGGGGCGACCTGATGGACCAAGTGGGACAACTCCAGCCCATATCTGATTTGAGGATATCACATGAGGATTTTCCAACCGAATAGGAAAATCTCTGAGATTGCACGCAAGAGATTTCTCTTTATAATCAATATTCAAGAAATCGAAAGCATAATTGATGTGGAAAGAAAAAAAGGAAATAGTGCAACTTACAATTTCAATTCCTGTGCAAATGAATCCAAGGGAGATAATGTACCAGATGTCAACAAAATAGATCCAACGCCCATTTTGGAGAACTCTTGCATGGCAATTCCTGGATTGAAGCACCACCAGCTGAGTGTCCTGGATGACTTACCTGCCAAAATAATTCACTTTTACAACAAGGCATATCGAAAGATCACAGCAGAAAGCATGTTTCTGGGACCAGAACCTTATGGCTCCCATATTCTGTTCTTATTGTACTAATGAAGCTCTATGGGGTGTGTCAATTATTGTCAAAAATTAGTGTAAATTCAGAAAAGAAAAAGGAAAACTTTGGACTTGTGTTTCCATAAAAACTGTATAATTTTGATATAAAGCTTTACAACAAGAAAGAATGTGCACCTATAGTGTAACTTTTAATACAAAAATATCTTGCTACCTTTATCTGCCCCATTTTGGTTAATAGGAGGCTGGAAGAAGGAAGATCCTCATTTTGTAACTACATGCTTTCTCTTTTCTATATGAGCATGGCAAGCAAGATTTTGAAGTTGAACGAGATAGAATGAATACCAACAACGCTGTTATTAGTAACAAAAGAATCTGACAACCAAAATACTGGTAACTACAACAGGTTGCAACTAGCACCACATATATACACCAATAAACACTTGGTCATTTTCAATACATCTTATTGTTCATTTTTGGCTAAATCCTTACTGTGTCCTAGACCTAGTCAGTGCTTCATTTAGATTTGGGGGGGGGGGGAAGAATAACCTTATTTGTTTATGTATTACTTAAAAAATAAATCTTCTTCATGAACCATTAGGTTCCTTAAAAAGGTGGGTTTCATATGTCCATTTTTCATATTCACACCCGTCACTGGAAGAATCAGAAAGATGTTTCGACAATGTAAACATGATTTAACTAAAAAAGCAATTTGAATCAAGCACTCAGGGAAAATAAACATATAGAACAAATTAAAGAACAAATGACAAATTCCAATAATTTGGTCTCTGAATTACCTTTGAAGATATCTGTAGCATTCACCTCAGCCTCTTGCACATGAACCTGAAATAATCAGAAGAGAGTTAAAATTTAGGATGTCAAGTAGGCAAGAATAACATGGAAACAATGCCCACTGTCAAATGAGAATGGCATCCACTCTATATTGACTACATCAATTCAAAGCATTGAGTTCCAAGCTTACACGGTAACAATCAGCATGACCATTGCCTTTATCTCTGAATATACTTTTAAGGATGTTGCCAATGCTTTCCAGCCTGCAGCCACTTCCCTTTGCATCATGCTTCTTATCTTCCTCAAGCAGCAAAGCAGCATCCTCAATTATATCGATAAGATTAGAAGCAGTTTCATGTGTGATATTGAGATCAGCAAGTAGCTCATAAATGTAAGGGCCCGGCTTGGTAAATCCCAGTTCCTTGGATTCAATGGGAATCTCAGCAATTCGCTTCTCAAGTTTCAAAAGAAGAGCTGCAAATATGCAAAGTTTAGCTCTAACCATATATATTAGTGATGACGTGATACATATATATATATATATATGTATATAGAAAGAGAGAGAGAGAGAGAAAGAGACTAACACACAGACACACGCATAAATACATATATATATATATATATATATATATATGATGAAAATAGCAAAGTTGAAACTGCCAGCAAAGTGACTGAAAGTTTATCTGGAAGCACAATATCCCCAATTTAAAGAACCAAAGCTAGATTAACACTGGAGGACAAATACAAACTCATTCAAGAACAAAAATTGCATTTAAAAATAGTGAACAATTATAAATAGTTGCATGCAAAAACATTTCTAAGAACAGCAACATAGATGCATTCTCAATGTACCAGTTGACTTACCTCTAAGGATCGCAAAGTTATCAGGATTCCTTGATTTATCATTTGATTCTTCTTGCCTCCCAACAGCAAGGTCAACACAATTTTTTGCTTCAGAAATGCATGCCGTCAGAAGTCCAGAAGACAAGTCAAAAGAGGCTGCGTCAGCACATATGCTTTCCTGCATTGTATTCCCATAAAATCAGTAGCTGAGCTCATGTAACAGAAGGCAGAAAGTCAACCATCAGATGAGTTGGCCTATGTCAGTAGAATAACTAAATTCCAAGAGAGGAAGACAGTGAAATGAACAAAGAATACCAATTAGCAGCAGTACATATGTTCTATATAAAATTTACACATAAGTTCCAGTTACAAATTTCATTTTTCCCCTTACAAGGTTGTGAGCTTCATCAAAAATCAGTATGCTGTTGTCCCACTCAAGGTTAAGAGCTCTTCTATAGTCACGATCAATAAGATAGTTGTAAGGTGCAAATAAAATGTCAACAACCTTGTGGAGCTCTCGTGATACATAATAAGGGCACCTACAAGGGAAAAAAAAAATATTGTATCAATTAGCAAGCAAAGTAGCAAAAATTATTACAATATTAAAGTTAGCAGTGGGGCTTTAGCGCAAGTCATGCATTTCAAAAATAACAACCATATGAAGTATGGAAAGAGAACACTACAGGAGAAACCTACGGCCCAAATCTTCTTCCAATATTCACCAAATCCTCTATGTCAAGAGGTTCATCTCCAATATGAGGGTTGTTCTTCATATAATCTACAATAAACAAACAACATTATTGAACAGAAAATGCACCGGAAATATTTCTAAAAGGAAACTTTAAAAAACAAATTCAAGAGATGGTTGCTCAATTCAGTGGAAACAATATAGTCCGAAAGACAATAGTAGAACAGCATCTCAACTCTTCCATATTGTTCGTACCAAGCCAGTATCATCATCATCAAGTGAAGATAAAAATCAAGCAGACTGTTTCTGCATTACCAAGGTGAATCAACATTGATAGGCAATTCTTACTTTCTCCTTGAGGAGTGGATAACAATCCAACGTGATACAAAACTTTAACAGCAATTCATAATAATTATCATACACTCTAACGCCTGAATCAAAGTCCACCTCTTCCCCTTTTAGTTTTATTTATTTACCCTTTTTTTTATAAATTACTTTATAAGCCTCTTTAGATGGATACAAGGACTGCCAGTCTATATAAGATAAAAGTTGACATCAATACAGAGTTAAAAATTTAATTAATGGATGCTGATACATTTTATGTGGGCATTGACACTGCATGTCAAATAACATCTATGCTGAAAAAGTTTAGTACAAGTACCAGCAACACGGGGAAAATGAGTGCAAGAACGTTTCTGGTGCTTTCTGGAAAGGAAACGGCAGGCATTTGTCTGAGCTTTTCCTCGAAGTAAACTTACTTCTTCGTGTATGCACAATTGCTCCCGAGATCCCAAAACCACCATCTTGGGCCTGTATTATCCTCTAGTATTCAGAAAGTCAAAACCTTAAGCCAGAATATTGAGCTTATGAAAATATCAACAAGATAAATGTCCACTGCTACCTATGAAGTTTCTTTATTGAACAAGCAATTGATTCTCAAACTTGAGAACATATTGTAACAACAACGATTGACAACAAGACTTAGAAGTTCCCTCATATATGATGTGTCACAGGAAATGATCGGAAAAATGCAGTATCTTCAGCTTTCTCTTTCTTTTGATAAGAGGTAAGCAAATTTTAAGCCATATTCAAAGAAATGACAATTCAAGTGCTGTTATACGTTCGTATTTTGTTTCTTTAAGACTTGATGTTTCTAAACAAGCAACATTTCTTATAAATACTGATCAGAAAAACAAAACAACTTAGCATTTAGACAAGAAGTAAAATGCAGATAAATCTAAGAATGATTAAAGTTGAAAGTTAACGTGAAAAAGATTCCTTAGAAATACAGCAGGTTTTTACACTCCACATCAAAAAGCAACTGAATAGAGACTTTAAATTGATCAAACAGTTCACAAACAGATAAAGCTTAGCTTAATAATTAAACAAAGCTCAAGCAGCAATGGAAAACTCATTTGTCAAACAAGCCAAGTATCAGGAAATTTATCGCCAACTTGAACGAGGTGGTGAACATATGGCTTAATAGAGTTTCATGATGCTCAGTTCAAAAGCATCTTATATTATCTCAAGGTTCAACTTCTTTTCTTATCGAAACATATATAAGATAACAATCCCAATCCACAAATATTTAAAAAAAAAAAAAAAGAGCAAAAGGTATTGATCAGCTCATAAATATTCTCCTATGCACTGGCTTTTAGAATCATAAGTCTTCCAGGAAAATGGATCAGAAATATTTGACAAGCCAGCCAAAAGACTTTGGCCTACCATCGGTAATGGTAAGACTAAGCAAAATCAGTTCGGGTGCAGATGTCAAACATGAGTATAAGTGAACACATGCACTTTCAGTTTTTCCTTAAATTTGGAGGGTCATAACCTCATATCCATGCCAAATTTGAGGGGCCGTATATGAATCCAACTCCAACGTGCGCAATGACAAAGACTGAGCAAGATCAAATAAGTCTAAGATAATGTAATTAACTAGCAATGATGTTAGTATTTCTCATAAGACATGTTAATCATCTCCACTACAGCAAAATCATGCATAACAGAACTGGAATGAGAAGCCAATGGTGAACAAAACTTAATCATGTATCATCCTATAATGAAACAATCAACTCTGACCTGTAGTTGCTTCTCCTCAACTCTTGAACGACTTGCCGAAGTTGGCTGTGAGTACGTGAGGTATATATAATGGTTGGAAGTTTACTAGCCTGAGATTGTGATGATCCCACGTCAGATTGGCTCCCAGAAAATTGACTCTTTATTTGACTACTCCCGGTGGAAAAACCACCCAAACTTTTCCTCCAAGCCAATGTGGCACAGAGAAGACATAACGTTTTCCCAGTTCCAGTAGGACTCTCCAGAAGTGCATTACATCTCTGCGACATAAAACAAGTAGAATAACCCTTAAACTAACAAAATTCATACTTGATACTACCCATCGCTTAGTATTTAAAAAAATAGAACTCAGAACAAGAATTTAAAATGTCCCAACATCAATATCCGAATCAATTACGCCAAAATATAAGCAACAGTTACCCTAATGCCATTCAATTGCACACCCTTATTTCAAAACTGCACCGAAATTTTCTTATCTTTTAAACATTTCTTTAAAAAAAAAAAAAAACCTAAAGAGTTTATTCATTTCAATAAACTAAAAAAATGGTTTTTATGTATTTTCAAAAAAAAAAAAAGTTGAAGAAAATGAGACATGTATTCGCGGATCATAAAATTCAACTCCATTAATCAGAAAAATAAAATAAAATTCCAAAAAAATACAAAATTTAAGGAGATATGCCTTTTGGAGAGCTTCAATAACTTTCTCCATGTAAACAAGTTGGCAATCGTAAGCCTCGAAAGGAAAATCAACATCGATTCCCCGTACTTTGTAAGTAGGCATTTTCTTCTTCTTCTTTTCTCTTTTTCTGTTTGGATTACGAGAAAGTAGATGAAAGAAAATGATCGAGTGTTTTAACTTTTTTCTCTTGCTTGGACCTTCGATTACAGAAACGTTGTATATAAACCCTAGGGGCAAAACAAATGCACGTTAGATTTTCCCGCCACCGCGCTGCTGATTAGAACAGAAGTTATTTCCAGAGACGCTGTCGTTTAAGAGGCAACAGAGAAAAAAGGAAAAAAATTAAACTACAAGTTCACTTGTTTACTTAGTAAAAAAAATTAATTTTCATATTTAATTTTAAACTCACTTAATTATATTTAAATTTAAATTAAATTTTTAATAAAAATAAAAAATAAAAAATTTTAATTAAATTTATAAACTATTTAAATTAGATATTAAAATATTTAAATTTAACTCATTTTGTAATTAAGATACTAAATTTTTTTAGATCAAATCTAATTCAATTTTTTTAATTAAATTCAAGCAATCTGTGAGCATAATGTTCGGTTTAAACCCATACTCCGCCGCAAACTCCCAAGAAACAAATATTAACTATGCTTAAACTATTAAAAAAATTAAGTTACGTCATCTTTTATAAATACAAGGTTTTATATTTTTATTATTATTAAGTAAATTTTTTTTATTTATATTCAAATAAATTTTTATTTTAAATGCCAAATCAGAGTACAAATTAAAAATTAAAAATTTATTAAGTATAAATTAAAAATTAAAAACTTATTTGAATGTAAGTTAAAAGTTAATGTCTGATTTAAATAAATAAAAAAATTAAAATTATTAATAATTAAAAAATTATCTCATTTACAAATAATAAAATTTTGAAACCTCAAAGTCAGTAAAATAATATTTATTACATAAAAAAATTATCTCAAATAGTGATAGTATAATTTTTAAATTCATGAACGTATTAGTAGATAATATATTCCTTTAAAGATACTGAAAAAATAAAATATATAATAATAAATCTTTAACTTTATTTAGCAAATAAATAAATTTTACTGGCAATATCTGGAAACAAATTAAAAATATTTATATAATCAATGTAGAAAAAAAACAACTCTTAAAAATGTCTAAAAAGAAATTAGGTTCGTAAATTTTGATCAAAATCTAAAAAAAATTTAATCATTTCATTTGGACTTAAGTTTGATCAAATCAGATTTTACAAAAAAAGTTAATAACCGAATTGATTAACTTAAACTTGAAAATAACTCGAATTTGAAATAAATTAAATCCGAATTAAACTCAAATTTTAAATGATTAAAATAATTAATATAAAATGATCCAAATATAGTAACTTCAAATGTTAAATATAATTAAAATAAATTTAATTAATTTAAATATAAAATTAAAATATTTAAATTTAAAATAATTTAAATTCGATGAACTTAAAAATAAAAAATTTAAATAAAAAATAATTTAAAATCAAAATAATAAAAAAAATCTTTAAAACTGAAATGGATCCGATCTGAAATCATCCGGACAGGACTCAAACCGAAGGCCCCCGAACTCCACTTAGCCTTCTTCGGCCCCCTATCGTCCCTCTCTCTTTTCTTTCTTTCATAAAAGGTACGATCGCCGGCCTTCGCTCTATGTAATTTCATCGATTGTTCTTCTTTGTTTGTTGCATTAATTTCTCCATTTGGAATTTGCAGTTCTGTTTAGTTTTCGCTTTAGTTTCCGTGCATGAGTCGATTTTTTCTTTATCGGCTCGATGATTTTGGCATTCACTTTCGTTTCTATTTAGATTTAGCTGCTTATGGTGATTCAGAGTTTTCTTATTTAATTTCTAAACTTCTGATAATGTTACGTATAAATTAGCTTATTTTAAGTTTTTTTTTTCTCATAATCTCGGGATTCAACCTTTTTCTTTTCCTTGTTGGAGATTTACTTAACGTTAGGTCTTTTAGGTTGATCTGAATGCGATTTCGATTTGTCATTGCAAGGATTTTTTTCTGATTAATTTTATTTGAAGTACTGTTCTTATTTTGTTGGAATTTGATCGTAAAAGTTTTTAGGATTTGTTTCTGAACGTTTTCTTTTTAACTATAATGTTTACAAATGTATTTGTGTCTTGCATGCACGTGGTAAGTACATGCCTTGGATTGCTGTCAAATGGTTTGTGCTCTAATGTAAATAATCAACTCAGCTGGAGACTCTAAATGAGAATTAAAGAGGAGGGGAAATGTTAATTGAATCTTGTTATGGTCTTTAGTGAATTAAAGAATGAATGATCCTATGAACTCAAGTCCATGAAAGTTTTCATGGAATCTGGAGCCGCTATTTTTGCTCACAATAAATGAGAATACATTTGTATCACCGTGATTGATATTAATTTACTAATTTGTTACTTAACAAACGTGTGATTATGGTGATTCCATGTCTAGATTTCTAATATCATGATTATGACCTTTTTAATTTCTGCTTTAGTATTTATATGTAATCTTATTGGTATTTGTTTTATTAAGTGCGGATTGACTTTATTTTATAAAATAATCGGTGTAATTTCTTCTGAAGATGAGCGTTGTTGGGTTTGATTTTGGCAATGAGAGCTGCATTGTTGCTGTTGCGAGGCAGGGAGGGATTGATGTTGTGCTTAACGAAGAAGCAAATCGTGAAACTCCAGCTATTGTTTGCTTTGGAGAGAAGCAGAGATTCTTTGGTACTGCAGAGGCAGCATCTTCCATGATGAACGCTAAAAATTCAATTTCTTAGATAAAACGGTTGATTGGCCGCTAGTTCTCAGATCCTGGGTTGCAAAGGGATCTCAATTCATTGCCCTTCAATGTCCCTGAGGGTCCTGATGGATATCCTTTGATTCATGCTTGTTATTTAGGTGAAATGAGAACTTTTACCCCAACCCAGGCATTGGGAATGGTTTTGTCAAATTTGAAAAGCATAGCTGAGAAGAATCTGAATGCAGCAGTGGTGGATTGTTGCATCAGACTTCCTTTATATTTCACCGATCTTCAAAGAAGGGCGGTGTTGGACGCAGCCAGAATTGCAGGCTTGCAACCTCTTCGCTTTATTCATGAATCTACAGCAACAGCATTGGCTTATTGTATTTATAAGACTGATTTACCCAAAAATGACCAATTAAATGTTGCTTTTGTTGATATGGGACATGCTAGCATGCAAGTTTGTATTGTTGGCTTCAAGAAGGGGCAACTCAAGATATTGGCTCATTCATTTGATCGCTCTTTGGGTGGTAGAGATTTTGATGAAGTTCTTTTTCATCATTTCACTGCAAAATTTAAAGAGGAATACAAGATTGATGTATTCGAGAATGCAAGTGCTTGTATTAGGCTTTGGGCTGCTTGTGAGAAGCTAAAGAATGTACTTCGTGCCAATCCTGAGGCACCTTTGAATTTGAGCGCGTAATGGATGAGAAGGATGTTAGGGATTTCATTAAGAGAGAGGAGTTTGAGCAGATCAGTGCTCCAATTTTGCAATGTCTTAAGAGGCCGTTAGAGAAGGCTCTTGCTGAAGCTGGACTTGCTGTTGAGGATGTTCACATGGTTGAGGCTGTTGGCTCAGCCTCTTGTGTCCCTGCTATGTTGAAAATCCCCACAGAGTTCTTTGGGAAAGAGCCTATGGGCACGATGAATGCTAGTGAATGTGTTGCAAGGGGTTGTGCTTTGCTACGTGCAGTTCTCAGTTCCATGTTCAAAATTTGAGAGCTCCAGGTAATTTTCTACGAAGATATCAACGTAATTTTGCTATTTCTGTTGAGAGCTATATCTGCTGTGTATATATATGTAATTACTTTAGTGGTTGATTGCATTGTAGTATGATTTCTAGCTGTTTTTTTTTTTCCTTTATTGTCTTGAAGATGCGAATGATGCAAGATTTTTGCCGTGGAACTGTTCCATACTTTCTCCATTCTTTTTGCTGCATATCCTATGTCATTGTTGTGCCCTTTTGCTCCTCAATTTTTTTTTTTTTACTGCTGTATTTCGAGCATAGCTCACACCTTAATTTGTACGCTTTGAAGGTCAATGAGAGCTTCCCTTTCCCAATTTCTCTATCATGGAAAGGATCTGCTCCAGATGCTCAGAACGGAGGAGCAGAACAACAGCAACTGGTTTTTCAAAAGGGAAATTCAGTACCCAGTGTCAAGGCTGTGACATTCCACAAGACGAGTACTTTCAGTGTTGATGTTCAATATTCTGATGTAACCGATTTGCAGGTCCCACCAAAGATCAGTACATACACGGTAATTAATCCACAAACCTAAACTAAACTCCAATTATCTTGCTTGTTAGGTTTTTTTTTTTTTTTTTTTTGTTGACTTTGCATAGAAGTAAATTGTTCAGTACAAATATTCTTGCTCAGCCTTCTGATTTGTGAAATAGTTTATGCATTTGTTAAATGGCAGATTGGTTCTTTTCCAACAATAAGAAGTGAACAACCAAAATTGAAGACCAAAGTTTGTCTGAATTTGCATGGGATCGTGTCCCTTGAGTCGTCAACTGTAAGTATCTGTATATTAACTTTCAGAAGTTTAATTATAGCTGAAAGGTTGTGATCTTGCCTGACCATTTTCATATGCTTTTAGCTCTTGGAAGAGGAAGAAGTAGAAGTTCTAGTGTCAAGAGAACCCACAAAAGGTGACACTAAGATGGAGACTGATGAAGCACCTCATGATACTGCTGCCTACAACGCCAATGAGACAGATGTTAACATGCAAGATGCCAAAGGTACAGCTGATGAAGCAGTGGTTGAAAACGGTGTTCCTGAATCAGGCAACAAGCCTGTGCAAATGGAGACTGATACTAAAGTAAGTGAGTCCGTTGTGCACTATATACACGAACTGCCAGAATTGGCGGTGTACCTTTTAAAGCTGGCCTACTTTGGTTGCCTGAGTTTTATTATGATTGTTTGTTATATGGAATATTTTCAGAGCCTATGGGTTTGGTGGGTTGTTTACATTTTTTTGTTCTCTTATCATATAGGTTGAGGCTACGAAGAAGAAGGTGAAGCAAACAAACGTCCCAGTGGCAGAGTTGGTTTATGGGGCAATGTTACGTGCAGATGTTCAAAAAGCAGTAGAGAAAGAGTTTGAAATGGCTTTGCAAGATAGGTTATGGAAGAAACGAAGGATAAAAAGAACGCAATTGAGGCTTATGTCTATGACATGAGGAATAAGGTAAAATGTTGTCTACTAATTTGTTAGAACCTATGTTACTCGGACTTAAGTGTGAATGTTAGATATAGATATGTGCCCGCACGGGTATATTCAATTTTTTTCCATGTATTTTGATGGTTTTTGAAGGCCCATATCCGTATACCAATGTCCAGAATTGTGTTGGACAAGGTTACCTCCTAAAAAAATGAAGAGTTAGAGCGACACAGGTTAGGACCGTTTCTTGGCTGTTATGATCTTAAAACTAATCATACTTTTGAGTCTTCAGCTTAGCGATATATACCACGATTTTGTCACTGCTCCGGAAAAGGAAGAGTTCACTGCCAAGCTTCAGGAAACCAAGGATTGGCTATATGAAGATGGGGAGGATGAAACAAAGGGTGTCTATGTTGCCAAGCTTGAAGAGCTGAAGAAGGTAAGACTGTTCTCAATATATCTTCTAAGGTTGATTATATAAATTGTATATCCGACGGATTTCTTAATGTTGCATCAAGGTGATCCTATTGAAGAACGATACAGAGAGTTTGCCGAGAGGGAAACTGTTATTGCTCAGTTTGCCTACTTTATTAACAGTTACAAGGAAGCTGCCATATCAAATGATCCCAAATTTGATCACATTGAACTTTCTAAAAAGCAAAAGGTAACGTCTCTCTCTCTCTCTCTCTCTCTCTCTCTCTCTCTCTCTCTCCCCTTTCCCCACTCCTTTTATATTGCCGGGATCTGATCTTTTTGATGCATTGTAGGTCGTAAATGAGTGCATGGAAGCCGAGGCCTGGCTAAGAGATAAAACACAGCAGCAGGACCAACATCGTAAGTATGCCACTTCAGTTCTCTTGTCAGCGGATGTGAGAAGGAAGGCTGAGGCACTAGACAGGTATCCCGCACGTAGATTCTTGTTTTATTCATAGATTTCTGTACCTTGCACGAATTAGTGATCCCTGTTTCTCCTTTATATAATGTATACATATATTGATATCTATATATGAATATATGATATATATGATGCTGAGACTCGAATTTTGCCATAAAACAGGTTTTGCGGGCCAATAATGATGAAACCTAAACCCGCTAAACCAGCCTCACCTGACTCACCAGCAACCCCACCTGCTCATGGAAGTGAGGCCAGCCACAGGGTGCAGATCCCAACGCTAACTTGAATGCAAGCCCTAATCATAGTGTTGACCCCAGTGAAAATTCTCTGGCAGGCAATGGTGAGGTACCTACTACAGCTTCTGCAGAACCAATGGAAACCGACTAATCGAAAGACTAATTCAAGTACTGCATAAATTATCGAAAAGAGGCTTTAGCCAACTCTTGGGTAGGGCTGACAAAGTGAGGCTGTCTTTGTTTTGAAATGTCTGCCGATATCTGGGTTCATTATAGGAGGGTGAAAGTCTTTGGAATCCTGGGTTTTCCAAGGAGGGTTTTGTAAGGAAGAAAAAAATAAATAAAAAAGACTGCTGTTCTTGGGGGTTTCCTTGCTAACATTTTTCTGTTAGCGGGAAGCCTAAAATTTATTCTTAAAAGGATTTCAAATGGCAAATCTTTTCTCCAATTTCAAGGTTTTTTGTTATTTTTTTTTTCTCTATATTTTCCCCTTTAGCCGACAGCATATTGCTAGACAGAGTTTTTTTTTGGCATAAAGAAAGTTGAAGCTTGGGAACGAGAGAAGAATTATATAAGTTAAAGATTCAAATTTTAAACTTATTAAATGTCAATTGATTAAATAAATCGAGTTAAGCTTTGAATAATCTATAAACACGATTCAAACGGTATCAAAATTTTATATATGAATATTATATGTAATAATTTTTTTTCATGAAATAAAAATAATATAATACAACAAATTATAATTATTAATATATTAAAATTTATAAAAAATATTAAATATTTGAAATATAATTCAAAATCAAAATTTATATATATTTCTAAATATAATTCTAATATAAATATATGAACTCGGAAGAATTGTCAGGCTCTTCCCTTGCCCTGAACTGAATCCATACTTAAAAATCAATAAAATAATAGCCCAAACCGTAGCCCTGATTTTCCAAGTTTTGGACCTCCTTTCTTGTTCAACCAACCGCATTTGGCCCTTTTATTCGAGTGACGATGGATTAAAGAGTGAAGAAGCTCTTTCTTGTTCTTTTCTCTTCGCTTTCGGCTGCATCTTTTTGCTCTTCCTTGTTTTCTTGCTCTCCACCTTCTCTGTTTCGTCTTTTCAAGGTCTATTTTCAAGCTCTCTTTTTTTTTCCTGAACCAACTTTGCGAGAATAAGTGAAATGGGTTTAACGATTTCTATTATGCTTTTACATTGTTTTTGTTCATCTTTACCATATCATTGAAGTTAAATTATATTGAAAGTTGGTATTCAAGGTTTTTTTTTTTTTTTCTTCTAATTTTGTCGTAGCCATAATCTGCGTTTAGCTTGATTTCCCGGCTTCCTTTTAGCCCTATATTTTCCCCATTTTTCTTATATCCTGCATTTGAGAAAAGATGGTATGTTAGATTAAAAGAAAATGTTGCTTCAATATTTAGGGTTGTTTGTTCGTCGAATTGCGGTTATGATTTTAATTCTGTTGCTTATTATATGCATTAATGTTCATGTGCTTAAAGGCATTTTGTCTTTCCTGCTTTAGTTATTTGACCTTCTGCGATCTGATATGCATTGTTGGCTGTAAAGTAATGAAAACGATCAAGCCGGTGTTTGCTTTGAGGCGATCCATATCGACTTCGCCTTATCTTTTCCAAAGAATCAAGCAAACAGGTAGCTTCTCAGAAGCCTTTTTCAGCTCATTAATCCAATTTTTATGTTTTAAATTGGTTTGATATAATGGAATGTACAAGTTTGCTAATTAAGCTTTCGTTATTTTGCTAAACAGAGAATGAGATAGTCCAAATGTTCCGGTTGCCTACTCCGGAGAATGAAATGCTGGACTTGGCTTTTAACAGGAAGCTACCGAAGAAGAATCCCTCTGTACGGACATTGGATCAGAGGTTTATAAGAATTTTGAAAATATTTAAGTGGGGGCCTGATGCGGAGAAGGCGTTGGAAGTGCTAAAGCTGAAGGTGGACCATCAGTTGGTTCGTGAGGTTTTAATGATAGACGTAGAGATCAATGTTAAAATCCAGTTCTTCAAGTGGGCAGCAAAAAGAAGGAATTTTGAACATGACTCTACCACCTACATGACTTTAATTCATTGTTTGGACGAAGCAGGACTTGTCGGCGAAATGTGGAAGACCATCCAAGAAATGGTTCGGGGTACGTGTGTTATTTGTCCTGCTGAATTGTCTGAAATTGTGAGAATATTAGGCAAGGCTAAAATGGTGAACAAGGCTCTCTCCATCTTTTATCAGATTAAAAGTCGCAAGTGCAAGCCAACAGCGAGCACTTACAACGCTATAATCTTGATGTTGATGCAACAAGGGCACCATGAAAAAGTTCACGAGCTCTATAATGATATGTGTAATGAGGGTAACTGTTTACCAGACACGGTAACGTACAGTGCACTTATATCCACTTTTGGCAAGTTAGGTCATCATGATTCTGCCATTAGGTTGTTTGAGGAAATGAAAGAGAATGGATTGCAGCCTACGTCAAAGATTTATACAACCTTAATTGAAATCTATTTTAAGCTAGGTAAGACCGAGACAGCTTTAGGTCTAGTCCAAGAGATGAAAGGAAAGGGCTGCAGGCCTACTATTTTTACTTACACGGAGTTGATAAAGGGGCTTGGAAAAGCCGGAAGAGTTGAAGATGCCTATGGGATATTCATGAACATGTTAAAAGAAGGTAGTAAGCCTGATGTTGTGCTTATTAACAATATGATTAACATTTTGGGCAAAGCGGGTCGATTAGAAGATGCTTTTAAGCTTTTCAATAAAATGAAATCTTGGCAATGTGTACCGAATGTTGTAACATATAACTCTGTAATTAAAGCTTTATTTGACTGCAAAGCCCCAATTTCGGAGTCATCTTTGTGGTTTGAGAAGATGAAGGCAGATGGTGTTGTTCCCAGCTCATTTACTTATTCAATTCTTATTGATGGCTTCTGCAAGGTGAACAGAGTTGAGAAAGCTTTGTTACTCCTTGAAGAGATGGATGAAAAAGGTTTTGCTCCTTGTCCAGCCGCATATTGTAGCCTCATCAACAGTCTTGGGAAGGCAAAACGATATGAAGCTGCAAGTGAGTTATTTCAGGAATTGAAAGAGAATTGTGGATGTTCAAGTGCTCGGGTATATGCTGTGATGATAAAACTTCTCGGAAAGTGTGGCCATCTGAGTAAGGCTGTAGATCTATTCAATGAGATGAAGAAACTGGGATGCAATCCTGATGTTTATACTTACAATGCACTCATGTCAGGGATGATAAGGGCAGGCATGATAGATGAAGCTCATTCCATGCTGAGAACTATGGAAGAAAATGGTTGTACTCCAGACTTGAATTCTCATAATATCATTCTAAATGGCTTCGCTAGGACAGGTGGCCCAAAGCGGGCAATCGAAATGCTTACAAAGATGAAGAATTCAAAGATTAAACCTGATGGGGTATCTTATAATACTGTTCTTGGCTGTCTCAGCCGAGCTGGTATGTTTGAAGAGGCTGCAAAGTTAATGAAAGAGATGAAAGCAAGAGGTTTTGAATACGATCTCATCACCTACTCATCAATACTTGAGGCAGTTGGCAAGATTGATGAAGATCATAATCTTACTGCTCTCTGATGGAGTCCTAATCTTTAGGTATGACAAGGACATCTTCCATATTTCTCTCTTACATTTTTTTGACTATTTTTGTGTCATTCATTAATGAGTAATGTTCTTTTTGTGACAACCTGACAATCAGTTTGCTGTTAACTAGGCTTATTATCACTTATTTGAAGATTCCATCCCTGGGTATCAGCCATAGCTAGTTAATTTTGTTAATAACTCTGTTAACTATACAACTGTCAAGCTGCAATTACAGGAACTGGATGTAGTTCAACCGTGCAATATAACTAGAAACCACCGGGGGGGGGGGGGAGGAAGCTTGCGTGGGGCTAACATAGGGATGTAGAATCAGTAATCTATATAGATCGAAGACTAATTGATTAGGCAAACTCTTCAAACTAACTTTAATTCTGAAATCAAGGAAAATATTTAAACCTTAACAATTTTGCCAAAATACGTTACATGTCAAACACCCCAAGCTGATCATTTATTTAGTATGACTTTTGCATTTAATGGCTGGTCTAAGAACCGCTCTAAGAACATATTATTAACTGAATATTTGCCTGATTATGAAATGAATGATGCTGTTTTGTAACTCCACCAACTGTTGATGCTTTTATAGGTTCCTTTAGATCAACTACTTGATAGTGACAGTTAGCCGTCCCTTAATGACTTGAGCTAACTGTTGACACAAATCATCCATTCGTTTAATGAAAAAAGGTCATTTCACTTTACTGCTTTGCCTTACGCCGGTTTAATGCTCGTGGCCAAGTTTTAGTTTTATAATTCTTATAGGAAACATTTTGGGAGCCTTTTATCTTTTTGGTTCATGTGTGGGATTTTACATTTTGTTCTGCTTGTTTTAGAGGTTGAGGGTCCCTATGAAGTGAAGAAAACAAACTTCCAGTAGCAGAGTTACCTTCACATATGCAAGAAGCTATAGAGTTCAAAATGGCTTTGTTAAAGATGATTATGGAAGAAACTAAACGCAGGAAAATTGCTGTTGAGAGGCCTATGGTGAGATGCTTATCAATTTGCTTAAACGCCAACTTTTTTTTTTTTTAATCTATTATGTTCTTTGAACTAATTATTGCTTTGTGCCTCCAGTTAAGTGACAAAAACTACTATTCCAGTCAAGGAAGAGTTTACTGCTAAGATTCTGAATGTTTTCTGACTCCGTTTAGTGATAAACGCTGTTTTGACTATAAAAACTGCATTCGACGAGAGGTATCTAAATTACAGGTACACTGAAATGGCATCTTCCATTGATCAGCTGCTCATTATATTGACATTTATGTGGAGGCAAGGGCAACCATGTCAGATGATCCCAAATTGATCACATATATTGTACTGGCTGAAAAGTAGCACTCATAGTCCTAGAAATTCATGTATCCATATTTTATTTTATCACTTATAATCGTTTTCAAGTTATTTTATATTTACATAAATAGTGTATTCGTACGATGTTTGTGTTAATTTTTTTAATCCTGTGTTGGATTTTAGTTAATTTTTTCTTGGTCATGTAGCGCGTCTACCGAAAAGCACAAGAGAAGAGAATCGCCTTTTTGGCGCTCTTTATTTCTATCTTTGAATCTTTCTGTCTCTCCCACTCTTTCCGTATTGCTGGGAAGAAAAGCACTTCTCAATCCATTGTAGGTCTTAAATGGGGTATTTGGAAGTTGAAGCTCGGTGGGAAGTGCAAAAACAGAAGCAGAGGACCAATCCAGTTCCTTTTGTAGCTGAAGGCTGAAGCAACTTTGATGGTTTCAAAATACAAATGCAGAAAAGACATGGGATTAAATAAAGATCAAAGAAGGAAATTAGAAATGATTTGGATTTGGATTTGGAATTGTGCAATTTACTTTTATCATTTAAATATAGAAAAAAAAAATCAGGATTCAAAAATCTGATATTTTGTTTGATTATTTTTTTCACTTATTAGACATTGAGAGTTAATTGCTATCAATTTTGATTTGAATCCAACTCATTACCATACTCTTCATGCTATAGCTGAGATGAATGAATGTGTGCTACTAAATGTATGTGGGTCAACGTCAAGTTAAAAAATCGGATCAAAGATCAAATAAATTAGTTGGACTTTTAATTCACCTTGCAGTTAAAATTTTAAGTGAACAAATATTTAACATAAAATTAAGAAGTTTAATCATAACCATTATAATGAATTTTGAAAGATTATACATACATATAAATATAATTGATTTTTATACCCATTAAACCAGTCTTTTGCCGGTTCATACTATACTTGATTTTATATATTATGCTAAAACGAACAGCCTACCTGTTCCGTTCTAACCGGTCTGACCGGCGTCATGATAAGCTTATTTTCACAAGCATAAAACCACGTTGCTGCTGTGACTATTTTTTATTTTTTAAATATCTGCATTTTGACATATATCTGAATATAGATACGGAGATACAATCTTCAAAAGACTTTCTAAGTACATAATTTTTTTTAAAAAATTAAATATACCCGACACTCGTACTGAGTCCAAGAAACATGACACAAACAATAGAAAGACAGCTAAGCACCAAAAGACTTTCGAAATATATGAAATTTTTTTTAAAAAATTAAATATACCCAACACTCGTACTGAGTCCAAGTAACATGACACAAACAACAGAAAGACAGCTAAGCACTTATATGCAAAAATGATGCTAAAAATCACAAAGTCCATGTTTTCAAGCTTTGATCAATGGTGAAAGCAATTGGTAAAGGAAAACAGGATCTTAGGGAACTATGCATTTAATGCGGTACAGGGTGATAATGAGAGTAATGATCCTTCTAAATTCATTAAAATTTTCTACTTGACTGATAAGCGCAGCATGTCTACCATTATTATTGTTGTTCACAATGGCAATTGGCAAAAGTGATGCGGCTCTAATATATTATACAACAATATTTAGCAGTCAATATCGAATCAAACGTTACAAAGATAACTGGGTTTTGCATACATTACCCACTGGCATTCTCGGCAGACATGTCATTCTCCTCGTCATCACCCTGCTGCATTTTCGCAATTTCCGCCTGCGCTCGCTCCATGATCTGCTGCTTCTGCAGCTCCAACTCCCTGAGAAAATCCATTCTCATCTTCTCTAATTCCAACATCTGCTGTCTTTTGCTATTCTCAATCTTTTCGTATATATCGCTAAATTTCTGAATAGAATCTGCAAGCAATTTGAAAGAAGAATGCTCGTCGCATTGCCTCTCTAATCTTCTCTTTTTAGGTGGCAGTCCATCTGAGACATCCTTCTCACCGTCAGCAGATTCTGAATTTGCTGGACTGTCCCTCATTTCATCCAAACCATTTGCACGGTTTAAATAAACCCTAGGGTTCATGAACACATACTCACCCGAGTCCAACCCACAAGAGAGCCCACCCTGCTGTGGAGGAGTTGACAGTAACATATCCATCTTCTTGAAATAAACCCATTTGCTAGAGGTCGCACCAGTCTCAGCCAGCATAGCCTTCTCCTTCTTATACTTCTTCTTCAATGTATCCAATCGATTCCGACACTGGGTGTCCGTCCTTTCGATCTTCGAAATCTCCGAAACCTTCTCTGCAACTTCTTGCCATTCCTCAGATCGAAGACTCTTTCTCCCACGTTGCAGAAAAAGGTCACCCCATGCATCTAGCAAAACAAATGTCTCACGCTCGGTCCAATCTGTAAGAGAATTTCTCCCACCATACAAGGGCTTTGGCACCGATGGAGCTGCAAGTGCTGGTGCTGGTACTCGAGGAGCAAATTCATAACTTGACAATAAACTCTTCAATTTCCTCTTTTTCGGGTGCCTCTCTGAGTCAACATCATCATTCTTTTGATTATAACCTTTCTTCTTATCACCACCGTCATTGTAATCATCCTCATAATCATCATCCTCCAGCTCGTCATCATCGTCGTCATCATTATCATCATCCATATCTTTTCCTACATACGGAACACCGTTATTTTGGTTATGATTTTCCTCTTCCTCTACCAAATCTTCCTCATCTTCTTCCTCCTCATCTTCATCATCATCTACATATTGATTACCAATCGGTCTAGAATATGGAACATTTCTTACCGGAAGCTTTTGGTGATTCAAAGAACCATAACCTGGCTGGTGACTAACACCATACGCATTTGGAGGGTATCTAGCATCATTCTCAATGTCATCCATTACCCAAAAAATTCACCTCCAAAACAAGAAACCCCGAAATTATCCCTAAAAAAAAAAAAAAAACCCTACAAAATGGATGAGTCCCCTACACCATAATAGCTCCAATCCCAGAATTTCCTCTTCCCCATCCAATCAAAGTTCAATAACAATATAACAATCACTTATTTATCCTTTTCCAAAAGAAAAAAAAAATCCAAAATCAGCACTAATCCTCGATAAGTCCTAAAACCCTAGAATTTTTTCTCTTCGTAAAAGGAAAGAAATGCATAATCGAGCTTCCTCCTTTATTTTTCAATAAAAAGAAAAAAAAAAAAAAAGAACTTCTTCTACCCTAATTCACGGAATTCTCAATCTTTTTAACACCCAAAACAACAACACCAAATACTCCCACGTTCATTGACCAAATAAAAAATAAAACTACTCAATTTCAAGTTCCTTTTTTCATTTTGGGTGATCTTTAGACTTTCCAGCTCTTGATCACAGATTTATCCTTTCCCATAAATCAAATTCCAATTAATCTCATCATCCTTAAGATCAATACGAATCGAATTTCAAAAAAAAAAAACAACAACAAATACCCATCAAAACTTACCCAGAAAAAAAAAAGTGATCAAAATTCTCAAATTTCTCTTCAACATCAAACCCCTGTTAAAGTTTCAAGAAACCTCTAACTCAAAATTGAAGGCAAATTTTATTGGAATAACAATTAAAAACAGCAGGGGGAAATTTTGCGATTGCGGAGACAGTAAAAAAGTTGGAACATATATATATATATATATATATATATATATATATATATGCACATGGATAAAAAGTGGATTTTGCTATTGTACGCCTTATGCGTTTTATTTTTATTTTTTATTTTTTACAACAGGCCTTCATATGCCCGAGCCCATTGGGTCAAGGGATTGTTAAATGGGCATGGGGTTGCTTTGTGTCTATTTTGATCCAACGATGCTTATGGATAATACATATTTGAATATAAGTATAAAAATAAGATCTTTTAAATATTTAAAAATATATGATCATATTCGACAATCATCTTGAGACTTGATAGTTAACTTGAGGTCTAGTATTCAAGACCTATTCATAGACGAGTCAGCTTAACTAATCCTTATTGAATCGAATATGAATATGAGTTTTTATAATTTGGATTGGTCCGATCCAATTTACTATTTAAATAATTAATATTTATTTGTATTTAAATTTAATCATAAATAATAATATTAAAATATTTTAAATAATGATACAAATTTTTAGATTGACGAGCACGATTTATTCTAAACCTAACCAATGAAATAAAAATCTTCTATAAAATTCAAAAAATAATTTAATTAGATCAAATCTAATTCAAAGCTGAATAACCCTATAGTCTCAAACAAGAACCTTTCGTTGGCCACCTCTGAATATAGATAATGCAAAAACCTTCTATTTAATCTATATTGGTTTAGCTATACGCTTAATTTCAGGATCTCCGAATTAATTACATCCTTATTTGACTAAGGATTCCAGGCTTATAAAAATTCAGATTTAAAACTTTCGAAAGTTCATCAAAGTAGATTAAAAAAAAAAAAGGAATAGAATAGGAAAGAGAGAAGAAGAGGAGGAAGAAGAAGACGACGAAAGCAGCCATGGATACGAACCGTGGAAACAAAGTTGTTTTTAGTGCTGGCGTTAACCGCGGTGGTGAGACGACGATGATAGCGAACAGAGTGGAAGCGGCCGTATCGTTACGTTGCGCCCTGAAATGTCACGTTAAATGCACCGGTAAACAAGGACCGGACAAAGCTGTCTGTACGGACGATTGCTTAAAACAATGTGATCACAGCACGAAGGCGTCATCCGATCTCCACCATGCCTAACCCATTCTTGTATTTATATTATTTTTATCTATGCCATTATAATGGCATTTAAGAAATTACAAATATTTATATAAATTTTAATATGATATAAATTTTAATATATTTATATTTATACATCTAGAGATATTCATAGGTTGGTTTGGGTTTAAGTTTAAATATAATATTAACATAAAAAATATTTACTCAAGCTTGACTCAATTCAAAATATAGATTTGAATTTTGCTCAATCTGACCCATATTTGTAATGGACAATCCAAGCTCGTTCAAATTTTGTTTAAGCCCGTCCCATATTTGTAAATAGACAGTCCAAATCTATTTAAGCCCGCCTACATTATATTTTAATATAATTTATTTTTTAAAAGCATATATATTTTTAAATTTAATCTTTATTAAATTAATATTTTTCTTCTATTAACTTTAAAAATATAAATAATTTATCTTAGTTTTTAATATTTACACTATAATATTACACATATATATTTTTTTTGATAAAAATTATATAATATATAAAAATAAAATTAATATATATTATGTAATAGTAAAATGGGTCGGGCCAGCCTCGAGCCTTGGAAGTTGGAGCTAAGACCTGGCTCATTTTTTTAATGGGGCCTAATTTTTTTATCTAAACTCATTTTTCAAGCCTAATATCTTTGTACAAACCTTTCCAAATATCAAGCAAGTAGCTTGGCTCTTGAGCAAGTTTATTCATATCTTGTTCATATTATATTTTGTGTTTTATTCCTATGCCCTTCTTTGATTTTGTTTTATTTTATATATAGTTTCAAATTATATTAGTTTATAATAACATATCATGTACAAATATGTATTTTTTTAAATGTGTTATTAATGTATTTTTAATTGTAATCACAAAATATGAATTAGTAAGTCTTAAATCGATCTAACAATTCAATCAAAACAATTATCTGGCTCAAAATTTCAATGAATTGGTAAAAATTGGTTTTGTTTTTTTATTTTATTTTTAATGCAATATAATTTTATTATCCAAGTGTCCAACCATATAAAGCAATTTAATTATATTTATCATCTGTGATTTACTCATCTTTGGTTATATTTTTATGTTTAGATTCTCATCAAGTAAAGAATATTTTAAAATTTTTTTGACTTTATAGTTAGATAAATAAGCTTTTGATTCTTAGAAAATGTACAAAAAATATTTTTTAAAAAATTTTAAAAACTCATTTAGAATTTTAAAAAAATTTACAAAAAAAATTCACTAAAATTATTAGAATAAATATGAATTTTAAGGTTTTTGTGTTATCTCACTTGAAATAATAATTAATTTTTTTTATTTGAAAAAAGCTACTCACTTTTTATTAAAAAAAAACTATCCATCTTCCATATGAAATAAATTTTCCACTTTTTTATTTGAAAAGAAAAAACAAAAAACTAACAATATTATTAATTCCAAAAAAAATATTTCAACTACTTTTGTGTGTGTGGAATTCTAGTGTACATATATATATATATATATATATATATATATATTGATGTATCAATTTGAGGATTTTGAGAAAATTTAGTTGCCAAGTATATATTAACTCAAAATAACATTGTTAATAAGAGAATTAATAAATGAGAATCTAATTCCCAGAGCATATAAAGAAATCATAGTAAATGCAGTAAAATCAATTAAGAAAAAATATTAATAAGTCTTTAATTACATTTATTAGGATGATAATTGTAAAACAGTATTAATTAAATGCACTTTAATTATCATTTAAAAATGTTTTCTCTTTTGAAAAATTGGTAAGAAATGCATGCCTTCTATATTTAAGAAATATCCAGATATATTACTATACTATATTTTAAAAGAGGAGGGTATAAAATTAAATTAATTTTTTATATTTTTATAATTTTTATATTATTTATATTTATTTAATTCGTAGTCGTATCTCATGTTCTAGTAATTTAGATTATGCATTTTATGTTTTTAAATAAATTAAAAATATTTAACTATTTATTTAACATAAATTCAAATGTCAAAAATATATTGAAAAATGTAGTATTATTGATAGATATTATCCAGATATGAATCAATTAGAAACATTTTGTGCATAATAAGTATAATTATATTACTAAATCTAATAATCATTTTGTCAATATATTAATCATATAAAAATTATGAAAATGTTTAAAACTAATCTATTAAGTAAGCTCAGTAATACGTATATTCATATCATATTCGTATATATTTTTATGTCATAATAGTATTTAAATTAATTTTAATACATTTATAATTTATATTATACAAATTTTAAAAATATACTTATATCTTATTATATTTTCATACTTTTATACCTGTTATATTTTTATAATTATATTAAATGTTGCCAGGTCAGTATTAAGCTGGCAATAGAACTAATTTGGGTATAAATTCGGGAGTAGCATTGTGGTTCTTATGTAGCAGACAGAATACATATTATATTCAATTAACCTGTTTGAAATAGCTTTTTAATTAATAATCAACATGGAGGGCAGGGTGAAAAGTAAGAGTTGGAATGCCACGGTTGTTGCAATGGCGATGATGATGCTGATGCTTTTGTTTGCAGCAGGTCCGGCAGCAGCAAAGTTGGACCAACAATGTTACGATGCATGCTTGTTCGGCTGCGATTCGCCACCGCCGGCGATGCGCAATTGCATATCGCAATGCTTCAGGCGATGCTCTCATGGTACCACCACTGCTGCTACCCGTCGTGATCGGAAGGTGAATGGGCGACTGCATTAAACGTTGATTTTCATCGCCTACCAACGAATAAATTCAATAATAATAATGATAATAAAAAGCTGTAGAATCTGATTAGCATTGCCATGCATTTTTCTCTGTTTTTTCACTGTAATGAATAGAGAAGATCAACGGCTTTGCTCTTCGCTAAAATACAGTTGGATTTGAGCTTAGATCACATTTTCGACAATTAATTGAAGTAGCTAGTACCGTACTTGGAATGTATCCTTTTTATACTTTAACGTTAATACGTACCGATATCAACGTATTTTGATTTATGATTTTGAGTCCATTAATCTTTTTTCGTATGTTTATAAAGCTTATTTTTCAAGTTTTTTAATTAATTATAATGAATATATATGTGCACAAATATATAAATTATATATACGTTGATATAAAAATATAAAATTTTAAAATTACAAATATTTAATATTTAAAATTTTAATCATAAATCAATTAAAAATATTAAAAAATATAATAAATTATTATTAATTAGATTTAATTGTTTAATTTAATAAATATATTTTATGTTTAACAAATTTATGAAAAATAAAAATTATGATTAAAAAAATTAGAAATTAATTAAAAGTATCAAATAAGTAACCAATTTTTTAAAAAATAAAAAATAAAAAATTAAAATTTTATGTCAATTGAACCGATAAAAATTGTTACAATTTAGTATAAAAACCGATATTTAATTCGATTAATTTAATTTTAAAATTTTAACATTATCTAATTTAGTCTAAATATAAATTAAAACATGAAATAATCTATCGAATTAAACTGATTAATTTCATTTTGATTAATTCTATTTCTTTCTCATATTTCAATCAGTTCCATCTGTTATTCAAGTTTATTTGATTTGTTACTGCTAGAAAATATGATTTCTATTCAGAGCATGCTTATATCCGTCAATTAAAATAATGACTGCCAAGAACAAAATAATCCTTTTACTAACGTAACTGAGGCGATTGAATTTTTACTAACGTAACGTAACGAAATAATACCAATTTGGTTGAATTTTTATTCTTTCATGTAACTGAGGCGATTGAATATTAACGTGTAATAATAATAATATATAGTATATACCACTCAAATAATTATTTATTTATTCATGTTTAAAGCATCTTCTTGTTGTTCGCAGTAGGGTTGAAGAAGCAGATAAACGCCACCACTCTCTAGCAAGCCTCTAAAACTCTCACTTTTATCTCTCAGTCTTTTCATTTTTCTTTAAGCCATTTGTCTTTCAGTTTACGATTCTTGTTTTTCTTCTATAAGTTTCGAATTTTCTTCCACAGAGAAAACAATGGGAGCTTCGCTGCCTCCGAAAGAAGCTAACCTCTTCAAACTCATCATTGTAAGGCTTCGATTCTCTTTTCTCTGTCATATTTAAATTCGTATCTGCGTATTTCTATTTGGTATTTATGCTCTATTTTTATACGATCGCGCTTTTTTTTTTTTCCTTTCTTTCGAATTCTTTGCTTGCAAAACCCTTGCTGGATACTGGTCTGTTTGGTTGCTGAGAAATCGGTGAATGTCGAATGATAAATGGAAAATTGGACTAGATAAGCTTGTTTGTCAATTAGTATTTTGTTTTTGGGCCAATTTTGGTGTAAGCTAGGTTCATTTTTTCGTTTCTGTTTTGCAAAGCTTAATGGAGTTTGTTGGCTTGGCTTAATTTAGGCCAATGAGTTTGATTTTGATGCAAGGCAACTGTAAAAAAAAAAAAAAGGAATTTTGCTTGAACTTTTTTCTGACGTATGCTGGTTATGCTTTCCTTCTGGTATAATTCAATTGCATCATCATGGAGAAAATTAGAGAAATAAAACTAAAAAGGTTTCGTGACTCTTGCTATTTTAGTAATGTCTCTTGCATGTTGTTAACTTTAAACACTATTTAGAAATTTCCCTTTCATGCTGTTAAATCTTTTAAATTTCAATTTTGTTGGTTCCTAATGGGAAGCGGCTGTGGTGTTTTGGCTTTGACGGACATAAGGATTCAAGACGCTAACGATCTTTGTGAAGCAGTCTATTTAAGAATTTGATAAATTGACTGAGCCAATTCTTAATGTAATTGTAAAAATGTGTTTCTCTAATGCCTATTAAGCTAATACTCTGTTTAATTTTGTTTTCCTTACAGACTGAAGATCCCTTGTTGGAAGCAACAAAGTACTTGAACTTGCTTCAGAAGAACTCACCTGATTCTTTGGAGACACACTTGCTTTCTTTTGAAGTAAATATGAAAAAACAGAAGATGTTGCTTGCCTTTCAGGTATTATATTTTCCAAGAATTGAACCTGAGATGTGTTTCTTGTTTTTGTTGTGTTTGATCAACTAGAACTAATATTTAATTGTGAGCAAGTGGTTTATGAGGAAGCCTCCTCTTGTTTTCCCCTCTCTTTTTCCCTTGCTGACTATGGTACGTACTTGCAGTAAAGAAACGGTGGTTTTTAAACAAACATCTTTGTCTTATTACTCATTTCTTTCAATGAATTTATGTGTGAATTAGATAGTTTGTGTTGCATATCTTTGAGTTGAAGAACAATAGTTTTGTACAGTAGTACTTTTATTATTTCATGATCTCATATTAATACGTTTGTCTTGGTTTTATCTTCTTTTTCCTTAAGGCTGTAAAGCAACTGCTAAGGCTGGATGCTGAGAATCCGGATTCATATCGATGCTTGGTATGTAGCATCTGCTTTACCATCTTAGATTCTTTTTTGCTCTCAGAAATGTCATGTATTCTTTATAGTGCTTATTTGAATTTAATGTAATGCAGATTAAATTTTTCCATAAAGTGGGCTCAATGCCTGCTCCAGTACCTGATGCCAAAAAACTTGTTTCGAGTGTCTTAGAAGCTGAGCGTCTGTCCATCAGATTCTCTTTGAAATGGCTTTATGATAGTTACTTGGCCTTCTGGAATTTGGTTGTATTACTGCTGCTATTGTTGTTTTGATCTCTGATGCATTAAATCTAGACCTGACAATAATGGACAGCACCCAGTAAATAACTAAAACATAACACGATACGAAATACACGAACGTTTCAAAATTCATATAATAAGAATTATTAACGTATCAAAATTTATAGAAATATACAATACCTTAAACAAGATTATGACACGGCAAAATATACATAAAATGGTTGCAAAAATGTCAAGTCTAATCAAATCCCTTTATTTTCTCTTTCTCCAGTCAATTGCAGGAGAAAACTCTTACGGAGGCAAACAATATTTTCCTTCGTAAACATGAAGGTATTATGACTGTAACATAGCATGATGCATTTGAGGTAGTAGAGGTAGTTAGTCCTGTAATATTTTTACCTTTTGGTTCTACAGATTCTTTGATGCATAGAGCGGCAGTTGCTGAAATATTGCATACCTTGGAGCACACCAAGAAACTTGAGGCTGTTAAATTAATTGAAGATTCATGCAGTACAGTCATGCCAACGTAATGCTTTTCCTGCACTTTTTTTTTTTATTGATTCCATGCATTGCAACTTGCTCCTGAGATTTTAATTGTTTCTCTCTTTTGCTCGCCCAGGAATGTGGCGCTTGGACCAGTACTTGAGTGGAAACTCAAGGACTGTATTGCAGTCCATAAGCTCTCGGAAAGGTTCTTATTGGCCAAGATGCTGCTTTGAGTGAGTATAATTCTAAACATAAATTGATGCCGACAAGGATTTGACTTTGACTTTATTGACAACTTATGCAAGTGTTTTAGTGAGGAAATTAATGGTATTGAAAATTTCATAAACTGTTATTAAATATTATAGATTAGCTGCCTAAAAATAATACATTAAATCAGGATTTTTTAAATTTACAGTTCCAGCATCATTCAGTGATTTTTTATGAGATTTATCTCGCAAGTTTGATCACTTGTTGGTTTTTGCTATTACGATGATTAATCTTTGAAAGTTGGATGGTGTGATTGTTATTAGCATCTTAAGGAAAGGTGGTCTTATTGATGATTATTTAATTCTTGTTGCAAGCTATGAGACAAAATTATACCCTCTTTATAGATAGTTCATTGGACAATTTGAAGTAAAATTGTACCCCTTTTATATGTAGTTTATGGGCTGAGCTGTGGTCTGGAATTTTTTTATATCTTTGTCTAGGCTTGAGTCTACCCTAGGCTAGCTTTAAAGCCCGTTTTACTATTTAAAACAATATTAAAAAATAAAAATTATTTTTATATTAATATTTATAATTAAATTTAAATAAAAATAATATTTTATTATTTAAATAGTAATTTCAACAGGCCAGGCTGGATTAAGAAAAGGCATGCCCAAACCTGGACTAATACATGCTGACCTTTCGGGTTGGGTGGGCTGCCGGCCCATGAACAGGTCAAACTGTGTTTATATTTTTGTTCTGTCTCATTTCTGTTCTTACTTGCTGCTTTCTCGTATTTTGCTTTTTATCCTGTTGCACTTCTAGCTGGGGCTGAGGATATTGGGGAAACTGTTCTACAAGTAGGGAAATTTTGCATGTATGGTGCGCTGTTGATCATGTCTTCTGCTTTTAGGGAAAGGCTAATTGTATAATGTAAAGATTTTTCAGGCTGAAAAAAGTAGCACCTTTGATCTGATAATTTTCTTGTATTGCAGGATATAAAGTGAGATGCGTGGAGTACTTCCCCTTTTCTACCTACTTTGAAGGTCGTCGTAGCTCTGCTGTGCACACCTCGTCTAATAATCAAAGATGGCAAGACCCCTGTGAATGACGGTGCAAGCCATCGTGAAATCAGTCAAACGTGCAAATTCCTTTATATCAAATGGAAAGCTTGAGACATTGAAAAACCTTGCCATTTGAAAGATGATGCTAACTTTATGTGCATCAACTGACATCAGAGCTCAACGTGTTTGAACGATGGATCGCATTAATTGTACCCTACAAAGCATGGGCAAAGAGGGAATATCTTGAAGTATTGCAAAGCCATGACGCAATCCCTTGTTCCGTTTCTTGAGGTAAAAATTTGTAGCCGCCTTTCTTGATTTTGGAATGTATTCGTTTCCAAATGTGTATAGTTTATCTGCATTTACGATTTTAGGGTTGAATGCATTATTATATATAATATATTGCTTTTAATTTGCAGACTATTTAGTTGAAATCCTTAGAGATATCTGGCTTCATATCCATGGTTTTGCCCCAAAATTTGAGGACACTGTTTTAGAGCTAATCTTTGGAGCATGTTGTACTCCGTTGTCTTGTATAAACGATTTAGCATAATGTGGAAAATTTTTGCTACTGAGTTAAACAAGAGTGGCTGTAAAAGAATTCCCAGTTTTGTTGTTCTAATTCTCTTATCTCTTATATTGAATTGCAATTGAATCATATATGTATGTATATATATATATATATATATTTCTAATTTAAATGTTGCCTTTTATGATTCATCGATCACCCTAACTGGAGATTATAATGAAGGAGAAAGCATGAAGTCTAAAAAATTACATATAAAATAATAAAAATTTAAAAGATGTAAAAGCAATAAAATTATTCCATCTTAAAAGATTCGACTGAACCGTAAATTTATAATTTTTATTTTTTTAATTGGGTTTTCAGTAATAATTTTAGCAGTAAAACTACGCAACTATTTATCTCAAAAAGTCATCAAAAATAATGGAAGCACGGCTTATATTTATAAAATCAAAATAAGAGGTTGGGTGTAAACAAGTTGGCTGAATTCAAGTTTGCAAAAAGCAGTCGTTGTAATTCACTTATTTGGATCATATTCATATATTTTGTTATGTGATAATCGTGTTTAAAATTTTTTATATTTATTTCAATTTTGATATGTTTATAATTTATATTAGCTAGATTTCGAGACTGCATTTGTATCGTGTTGTGTTTTTTTACTTTACGCATGTTATATTCGTATAATCGTATTATATATTATCAAATCTAATAAAAATCTTGAGCTCTACTCAAAATTCAAGTGCTGAAGTTCAACTTGATTGAATTTCACATATAAAGTTCTATTCCAAGTAAGAATTGATACGTTCAAATTAGCCTGAAGAATCTTTTTACTTAGCAAAAATAAACTCGATTTTCATATTTAACTTTAAATTTAACTATTTATGCTTAAATTTGAATTAAAATTTTTGAATGTTAATTAAAAATAAAAAAATATAAAAAAATTAAAATTTTGATTAGACTTACAAACTATTCAAATTAAACATTAAGTTACTCAAATTCGACTCGCTTAGTAACTTAAATCACTCAACTAAGCAATGGCTAAACTAAATTCAAGTTTTTTCAAACCCAAACCGAGCAAATCATAACTTACAAGCACAGGTATGTTACACCTCTACTCAGAGATGGGTTAAGTATATATTCATTGCCAGTATTGAAGATTATTGATCATATATTAATGGATGGGTGAAGGGTTCTTTTCCCCCTAATATATTTCAACTTTAGAATGGAAAATTTCAGACTCAATTTAAGACATTCATGTTTTACTTACAACATGGAAAAATATCACACGAAGTAAACAACAATAGCAAATCAAAATAATTTCTTGGGAAAGAAAAGAGCAAATATAAACAATGGAGGGAAAAAAGGAACACTGAGAGGGTAGTAGGCTGAAGAAAAAAAAAATCTCTTAATAGTGTAGCAATCCAAACTTTTCTGATGATAGACTAACTCTGCTTTCTTGTATCTGGGTGCATGAGGGACTGTCACTCGCTGAGGCACAATGTTCGACTCGAGCTTAAATGTAGGAACCAGTAGAACAAAGTAAAGCTCTTTATGGATGTCATGCTAACAATTACGAGTTTGCAACAGCAGGAGGAACTGAGCCACCAAAAACATTAAAAGAATTGTCCAATCTTCGACTGGTTCCTTGTCCATCGTCTTTCCCCCTTGCTGTTAATTAGATTCTCTAGCTAATGGTGAAGCACTGCTTGTCTCACTGATATCGCTTTTACATAGGGGACAACATGAATTGATTTTCAACCATTTATCTACACATTCGACATGGAAGACATGGATGCATGGCAGCTCCCTCAGCTCATCATTGTCTGCATACTTTGCCAAGCAAATACAACAAACCTGCAACACCTCAAGTTAGTAAAAAGCTGTCTTATTAACCCAAGGACAGGCAAAAATCCGATCGTCAATACACTATAACTATCGTAACCATTTTATGTATCCGGTAACCATATGAATAAGGATAAATATTCATGTCAACTCACAAAGTCAAACATCTTTACGTACTGGAAGTCCAATGGAGCAAACTGATAGCTGAATTCAGCTAGTAAGTATATAATTAGTTTCTTCAGTTTCATTTAGTTTGATCCTAGCAAGTAACTCTTAATGCAGGTTATGTGGTTGCAGTTCACATGCATAGACCGATAAACCGTTAGCAAATTACTGGCATTAAACTTACTGCATCTTCTCCTGATATCACACGTTCCTTTGCTGTCCCGGCGGCGAGGACTCCACCTTCATCAGCTGAATTTTCCTGATCATTTACATTTCCAGTTTTCTTGGATTTAAACTTGTAAGTTGGCAATGCATTTATAGATTCCGTGGTGGCTCCTCTAGTTTGCGAGAAATCCTCTCGAAAACCAAGAACAGAAATTATGCAGGGCAAGCAGCAACAAATTGTTGCACATAGTATGAACGGCATGGCATATCCAATACAGCTGAAAGTAAGGAACACTATACATAACCTGCAATGAAACCGCTAAACAGTTCACGAACCACAATGAAATTGCGAGTCCCAGTCAAAACAGAGAAATAGATATCTTTAGTCCACATTTTACCTGTACAATTTAGGAGAATCAGAGGGAGATGAGTGACCTCCAAATATCCACACATTGCCAACAACAAACCACACTGCAAAGAAACAATCTAGGGCCATCTTGAAATGGTCTACCAATCCATTGAGCCTGCATATTAAATACCAATTCTTCACTCAGTGACAACATCTCCATGCCAATTTACAGAAGATCTAGAAACTTCTGAGATACTATAATAACGGCTTATATTATATTATAATCATATGCATACATAAATGTTTTAACTACGTTGCCTTTTTGAATGACCATAAGAGCTCCTAAATCTCTGGCATGCCTTTTTTGTTTTTCCAAAGTACAATATGCAAAGTTTTGGCTTCACTATCATATTAAGTTTTGAACTTTACATGTTCACCCTTTGAGCAAGAATTTAAGGTTAACCTTAAATAACAATTGAAGAATTGGGACCTCTTGTCACCAAATGAGCTGATATAAGACTGAATGAGCAAGAAAAACATGAATACATCATTCTGCTAACTGTGAATAAATCAATGTTTCAAGTATTGGCAGCCATCAGGTCAAAGTCTAACATACATAAACTAAAAAAACATATCAACCAAACAATTGTTTTCAAGTTTCAAGCTTTAAATTCGTAACTACATTAACTTAAACCCTCAAATTATATCAAAAGTATTACTAAGTTTTTGTGCCATATTACAGCAGATTAGCCTTAGTCCAACAAAGAGTTCAAAAAGGAATCAACCAAAAAATCACAGAAGCCAGAAACTTTTTCTTTTCCATGTTCTTACAAAGAGTGATGCAACTAAAATGTACTAATAATTAATCTCTTCATCATTGATGATTAATGTAAGGAAGTTCTTGATGTAACATATTTCCAATCCACTCTATCCAATATCGTATAACAGGTAAGAGAAATGAGGAGTTTTATTAACCCAAAAGTAGACGTAAACTAGCGACCGAATAACAAATGCAAACACACCTTGTACTTGAGGTTCCTGCAATCTGGGTGTTCCTTGTTGCTGAATCAATGATGCGATTATTCTCCTCATCTGAAGCCTGTGTAACTGAGATAGCCGTATATGGTGTAGTCTCACTGGGATTGCCATGAGAAGAAGCTTGATGCAAGTGCGACAAATCTTGCTCAATACCCCGGTTGCGGTTAAGAAAGCGCCAATAAAGAACAGGAAGTGTTGCCACACAACCGGATGCATAACCAACAATCCATGCAAACAATGGAGTTTGCGGGTTTTCATTTCTTGACAATGACAGAACGACAATAGATGCTATAATCTGACTCACAGTGACAACAAACTCAACAGAAATCCATAATCCAGAATTTAAAGGGCTCCTACGACGTCGACCATACCCATCATTTCTCCTCATGAATGATGAGTTCCTAGAGTTCAATCTGTTCGAGGAAGAATGATTAGTGGGAGCTCCTGTGCTGCTTGAAGGTCTACCTTCACTCCGTGTTACGTTCACTCCAGAAGGTTGCTCATCCTGAGACGAGCTTGAAGAAGCATCATCATGCCTTGTTATGTCAATAATATGCTCCTGATCGCTATGGCTTTCCACTCGTTCCATTAGCAACGGATATTGGTCAATTTGCTCACTGCTTTCTTCCAGAGATGAACTGTCCATCTAAGTCTGGTAACCCAATTAGAAGGCTTGAAAGCAATAGCTCACTTACAGCTTTTCTAGATATATACCGCTTTCCTCCCCCAAACATTATAAGCTGTGCCAAGCAACTCAAAACACTTGGCACTGCAAAATCTACAATTCTACCAACTTTGTTGCCTCTTTACACAAAAACTGCCATGAAATCAAACACAGAATCAATTTTTACACTAAGACATGTCAATGAAACCTATGTCTTAAAATTCTAGAGAGAACATATGTCTGTATGTAGTTATAACATGGTTTGTACATCACATAACTGGTAAGTAACATTAAGCAGCAGCAGCTCACCAAAATGATGCAACCAACAGCATTATCAGACAACAAAGCAACTACAGCATAAACAGACTGAATTTACTACAAATACATTAATAAGTCACTTGAAATCACTTTATGAGGTTGGTCACCACAACATAAACAAAAGAAACTAGATCCTTAAACAATAAAAACAAGAAAGTTCAGAAGAAAAGATCTGATATTTCCACCCCAAATTAATGCAAAACAAAACTTAAAGTACTCATAAATAAAAACCCAAGCCAAAAGAATTCAAACTTTTTTGAAAGATCATATTAAAGTAAACTAAACATCATATTTCCAGTTAAAATTTTGATAACACAATACAATATTAGCATAATATTTTCACAATAACTTGACTTCAACTGAAGAACAAATACGAATTCAATATTTTACATGTTTAAGCTGTTTTTTAATAAAACTAAACTAACCCATTAATTAACTATAAGAAAAAGTAAAAACCCATTATTAATTTTGAAGAATCAAGATACATTAATAGGAAAGTAAAGCCCTAAATGAAAAAAAAATATTGGAAAAGATTGAAGCATTACCTAAGATATTGAATAAATATCTAATAGTATATGAAAGTAAATGAAAAAAAAGAAAAAGAAGTGCCAAGAGACAAAACTGATAAAGTTTTCAAAACCCACTTCTTTTTCTCCGCTTTTCTTTCATTTTCTCGAGAAAATTTAGCGTCAGCTTTTCTGCTCCATTGCTTATGCAGAGAGAGAGAGAGAGAGCAACCCTTCCTTTCTTTTTCCCTTTTTTGTTTACCTAATTAATTATTTATTTTTTATGAAAATTCGTGGACCGTTTGATTGAGGTAGTTCAGATAATGTGGTTGACATTTTTGCCATCATAGATCTAACGGTTTGGATCTTATGTGTTTTCCTTTTTTTTTTTTTTAATTGCATGAAAATATTTTCTTTTACTTCCAACAAAAAAAATAATTTCTTTTATGAAACCATGGAAATATATATAAAATTACATAAAACCCCTTTACTTACCAGCCTTCTCTTTTCAAAACCCTTAAATAAATATAAAAAATATTATAATTATCATATTACTAAATTTTTATTATTAATAAATTATATTATTTACGTTATTTTTTAAAATAATTTTAATAAAAAAATTAATTTAGCATATATCAAAAAAGTTGATTTAGCATATTCATGTAATATATATTTGTCTTCAATGATATAAATTAATAATTTAATTTATTAATAATGAAACTTAAAATAATATAATTTAATAAAATAAAAAATTTATTATCTATACATAAAAATCAATGCTGAATTTAATCATTTATAATGTGAATTTCCCTTTTTATTTTCTTGGACAACTTTGCACTGTATCTCTAACCTTGTACTTTAATAACACTAGTAACTTGCTTTAATTTGCCTTTGCATTTGTACCTTAAGCTTTAACTCTTTTGTCCTTCAGCTTTGACTCTTTTGTCCCCAACACATTCTTTCCTTCACCTTTTTCTTTTTGGGAATTAAAGATAGATACCATTCCTAGGAAGTCACATTATAAGTGAATTTAAAAAAAAAAGTTTGTTTAATTAATTAATTATTTATATAATCAACTTAGGTTATTGAAATATCAATAAAATTAATCAAGTTAATGACAAATATTTAACTCATAATTATCTTAAAAACTCATTACAAATTGAGATTGTTACAATAGAGTATAAATTCAAATAAGCTTTAAACCCTACTAACCAAGCGTCACTATGGCAACTGAACCAATAATCCCAAGATTTTCTTGACAAGTGCCCCATCCATATTAATCTTAAGCATAACTAAAAGTTAACATTTGAATAATTGAATGCTATTTTTTAAAGATAACATGTGATATTAGATATGAGTGAATGATAAAAAAAATCATGCTTCAAAATTGTGTTGGCAATATGATAGATCTCCACCGCTTGCGTTGCTGTCATCAACACGTGCAACGTGTTCTCTATAGCCAAAACCTAAGCGGCTTAGTAAGCAATTCTACACGATCGAAAGTGAATAAATCTAGATGTTGCAGGTAGCTTCCATATCCAGTCTAACCTTACAAACCATCTGTCTCGAATATATATATATATATATATATATATATTATACTCAACCCTTTAACACGAAACCTAACTAGCTTAAGCTTTTTCCCGATCTATTTTTATTGCAATCAATCCATGCTTAACTTTCGACATTCCGAGAGTGTGTGAATCAGCTCTTGGGCTACTAAAATATATTATCGGTATGGCAGCTAATAAAGCTCATTTGCATGCATCAGGTGCCACCAATTCTTTGCAATAGAGGCCGTAAATGCTTTAAAACATCCCCTCTTAATCCGGGTGAAGACGATGAAATAGGGTTAGGCTAAACCCACTGCTTTATAGCAAAAAACTGGTCTGCTACTTTTGGTAAGCCCAAGCATCAAACTTTTGCTCAAGCTGTTATATATAACCCAAATTCCGCATGGCTAGACCATGACAAAACATGTTGGTTAATGGGCCACTCGTATTACATCTAAACTACATCTGTCCAAAGGGTTTGGGTGGGTAGGCTTCCTCCCGGAATTGACATGATTTTCTCTAATTGGTTTAGTTTGATCTAAATTAATATTTAAAATATTTTATTTAAATTTAATTATAAAAATAATTTTAATTTTATATTAATTTATGAAAAGTACTTTAAATTTTCAGAGTGGATCTAATTTAACGTCATTCGGATTTGAAAAAAAATAAAAATTTCAAACTACAATTGAGCATAACTCAACCCATAGATAACGCTATCTAAGCTAGTGGTATTTGCTTGTTTTAATGTACAAGCTAGAATATCTTCATTCAAACATCAGAGGACAAAGTTGTAGGACATTTTGTCAGAAAAAAAAGGGGTTAATTCATTATAAATGGATCATAATTAATAGTCATGTGGGCCAGACATGTTCTGGCTTACCAGTGATCAATTCATTGTAATGGATTGGGGGCTACCTGAAATATTGGAATCATGAGGCTTTGGTGGGTTCAAATTAGGATTTTCGTTTTTCTTTTTTTTTTTTTTTTTTTTTTTTGTAATGGAAAGGAAGTAATTGTATATCGGAAATGTGTTAATCATGTTTTGTTAAAAGTATATTGTAAACTCAATCCAAAGTTTAATTCAACCATTCATATAATTAGTTAGTATTTAATATATTTAAAATTCGAATTTTAATATCTGCAACTCATCTTTTATCTTCAAGCTACGTTTTTTTAGTATCTTTAAGTATTTTTTTATTATGTATATATATATATATATATTTGAAACTTTTGATGATTGAATTTTGATAGATGAAGTTAATAATTTAACATTTTATTAATAAATTACATGATTATCGATAAGATAAATCATCAGAAGTGCATGATGGGGAGGGGGGTGGCAATCGACACAACTTCCCCAGGATGCATAATTCACTATGTGCCCATTGACAACTGGAAATGGATTTATTTAGATCATTGCTCCAAATGAAAAAAAGAGATTTTCTTTTAATTTTTTGAAATGAAAAACTCGGAATTAATTTGTAGGACTTTCTTGTACTATTGTACAACCAATCAAAATAAGCCTCTTAAGTCAATTTCAGCAATAACCTTCGTCTATATTTTAATTTACTTGCAAAAGAAAATCTATGTCTATATTTGTAGCAAATTTTGTCTTAATGGTGTCTATTTATCAATTTTAGGCATAGTAAATTCATATTTATATATATTTATGTCATATTTGTATTATTTTTCTTATGCCATATGTAAGTAAGATTATGTTTTCATTTTATATATCTTACATGCCAAAATACTTGTTACTTGGTTTGATCTTGATCATGGATCATAAATCCACCACATGGTGTGTAATGGGATCGAAGATCGAGCTCTTGAATATGTTAATCATGTAACCTAAAATCAATTGATAATAGATTGAGAGGTCCCAACTATAGACAATAATATAAGATTTAACTAGTGTGGAATAAGACTACTTTAACAAGCCCATCGCATATAGATAAAGACTAAAGAATCTATCCCATGATAAATTTGATGGGTAATAGACATGAGAGTTCTAATATCATATTAAATACTTAATTAAAAACTAATTAATAAAAGATTCAACTTAAATATAAAATTACAAATAATTTAAAATTTAACCAACTTAAAATAATATCATACTTTAACAAAATCAACTGAAGATATTTTGTTGATCCCAACTTACCAGTAATATTAGCCCCAAGAGGCATATTTATCTATGATACGAGTTACATTGTCCAACCATGATTAGTCTTAAAGACAGAGTGATCCAGTGATTTGCCGGTGACATCTCCATCACATCTGCCCTATTTCAGGACCTCTGCCTGCCATGAATCTTATTGTCCCCCTCGAACCCCGAAGGAAACATAATGATCGGTAGCCAAGAAGCATCTCAATTTTAAGTTTTATTTTGATTCAAGAGTTGATGAATTTGCAAAGATTCATGATCGTGTCTAATCTAAGTTATTCAAATATATATGTTGTATACGGTGTATACCAATATAGATATATCTAAATCTTTTTTAAAATTTTTTTTATATTTAAAGGATTTTTCGAAAATCATATCTTCATATCTACGTTTACAAAAGTATCAAATACGGATATTGAACTCGAATACTTCAAAAAAAATAAAAAATTGAATCAACATATTATCTAATTAACTTTGTAATCATCAAGGTGATTTTTACTTTTTTGCCAAGCTTGCCTACTTGATCGTATGCTGCAGTTGGAACTTGCAAGCTAGCTATAAGAATTTTTTTTTTTTGTTTATTTATTTCTCAATTCATCATAAACTAATCAGATATCAACGGCTTAATTTGTTTAGTGTAATTAAAATATTACTTCGAAGATTCATAATCTTTTTTAACAGTCATTACTTTAGTTAATAACTCACTAAATTATGTATTTTCAAAAATTCACTTTGATTTGTTAAATTAGTAGTTTGATTATCAGATACAAATATTTTAAATTTTTTTAAAAAATTTTTCATGTATTTGAATGGTCATATCTTCATGTCAATATCCTAAAAATGTATTAGACACATACATTTTAAGAAAAATGAAGAATCGAAAAAATATAAGTTTTTTAAACTCTTTATTTTTCTTAAAACATCCATCGAAACATATTCAAATATATGCATAAAGTATAATTTTTTGAACATATAAAAATATTAATTATATCCGTATTAAACACATATCTGACACTTATTTTGAACCTTATGGATCCTATTCCGTTAGAAGCAAAGGGATATGTTTGACAAATAACAAATGATTAAATGAGTGGGAATCTTGGATTAATGGAAAAAAAAATATATGAAACTGGATTTGATAATTATAAGAAAAAGAAAAGCACAACAATAATTATAAACAAAGATGCACTGTATGTATATATAAGTAGCAGGGAAAAACAAAAAACCAGAAACTTTATATTAATTTCAGACTTGGTGCTTGTCGGCAATGAAACATGTCCTAAAATGTTCATTGAACCATAAGTGCACCACTCAACGATATGTATTAGGTATATAAATATTTAATTGACATTTTTTTACTAGATCTGATTTGAGAAAAGACTTTGGATTTTTAGGTATATAAAGAATTAACAGTTATAGATAAAATAGTGTTGAAAGGGCATTGGCCCTTGCAAATTAATGTTTGTTCAGTTTCTAGTGGTTCCCTCAAATGAGACATAAGAGCGCAACTGGATATATTATAGTATGAATTAAAGCTGACTTGAACCCAATGTCCTGTTAGCTGTTAAAATGTTTGGAAACAAAAATCAAAGGCACTATAATGAGTAGCTTGTTTAAGGTTAGATTCCTCGTCCGATTTAATTAAAATAGATTGAATTTTAAATAATTAAGTTGAAAATTTGAAATAATTTATTTAATTTTGAATAATTTTTATTTAAATTTAATTATAAAATATAAATATTAATATAAAAATAATATTTTAATTTTTTTTAAATAATAAAATGGGTCATTGAGTTGGCATGGACTCAGTTTGAGTCAGACTTGAGTAAAAGATTTAAAAAAATTTGAGTCTCGATCCAACTTTACCTAACTTATAGACAAATCTAATTTAAGACTGTCAGAACTTATATGTGTCTTCTGTCTACTTCTTTCCAAAATTCTTTAATATTCCGTGGCATCATTAACAATTTTAAATGTACTCTAACCAAGACATGTTATACAAGCACAATTCAAACTAATAACTAACTAGATGTAGGGATCCAAATATTAGATTTATTAGATTTTATTTTTTAAAATTGATTGCATGAATTAACTATATTAAGCCCTGACTTCGAGTCTTACTCTTTCCTATAGAAACCTAAACCAAAAAACACCATGTCAAAAAAAAATATTACTATTTTCTTCACTAAATTTTAACTACGTTGCAATTATAACATTTTGTGACGGATTTTTTCATCACAAATCAAGCAAAATCTGGTGGTGAATTCTTCAATTATAGAACCCTAACGAGAAGACACTTTTTATAATTAATTCAGTAGGTTTAATTCGCTATCTTGCCTTCTACTTAAAGTAATTAAGCGTGTATATATATATATATATATATAGCATGTACATTTACAGAGGAAAATGTCATATGCACGAGCTAAAAACATTTTTGTTATTTGTATTGTAGTAGTATTCCCCAACATTAATAATGTATGCAAGTATTTACTAGCTAGCTAGATTTGAAGTGAATTAAAGTATTTATTTGTCGTTTGAATTCCTAAAATCTTGCGATGCTAAGAATGGATTCCCTTATGGCTGTTAAGTTAATTTGTAAGTTAATTATCAACAAACAATAGTAATTTTGATACTACTGGGCACTATATATGCATTTAAACCACATTTTAAAGTGCCACTTAGAGATTGTATCCTTGATAAAAATCAACTAGGTCCTGCGGATTCTGTCTGTTTCCAAGTTACAATTAACTTTTTTTTTTTTGTCTGTTTCCAAGTTACAATTAACTTTTTTTTTTTTTATTTATCAAACTTCCTATATATATACATATATATTTTTTAAGAAATTTGATCCAAGTTATTGCATAAGTTAAGAATCTTATCTAAGTTTTATCCCATTTAATTGTAAAGGTTGTTACAAGTTGAAAATTTGTTTTTTCTTGCAACTTTTGTTTTGTCCGAGTGTTAAAAATTTGATAATTTTAAACACAATGGAATTATCCGATATAGAGATGACACGAACGTTATTAATGTGTTAAAAATTATATAAATATTTAAAACTTTAAATAAGATTATAATACTAAAAAATATCACAAATACAAATACACCAATCATAAAATGTAAGTCAGTTCTTAAGTCTGCTATCTCTAATGTTTTAATCAATCTCTCCTTTCAAAAAAGAAAAAAAAAATTCGAAGTCAAAATTTTTTTTTTTTTTTACTATGCTTTTCATCTTCAAATAATCAACCTTTACAGTGGTCAAGGACTCAGAGGCTTGGCTGTTTTTGTTTGGAGAGGGACCAAGCTCTCCAGAAGCAACTTAGTCATTAATGCTCCAGCAACTAATATGATTTTTGTGAAGACTGAAGAGTAATTGGGGGCTACATTTTTCTTTCATGGTGTAGCTTTTTCTTTCTTGGTTTTTTTTTTCGGTATAATGAAAACTTTAGCTTTAAAATAGAAAAAATAATTACAGATATTGAAATTTAAATTTTAAATTTATTAGATGTCACTTTATAAAATTGATTACATTAATCAACAGCGCTAAACTTCGAATTTGAGTAGCTTTTTTCAAAATAAAAAAATTAAAAAAATTAATATTTGAATTCTAAATTTATTAGATATCATCTCGTAAAGATACCATAACTTTCTATCGGTAACCATATAAAAAAAAGAATGAAATGTAAACTTATCATTATTATATTTATAAGAGTGGTCTGAATTATATTATTAATCTTTTAATTAGTGTACTTTTAATTTTAATTCTACAGTAAATTTACAATCATATTTCTAATTTCGGATCAATTTAGTAATTATTCAGTAAAAGATGAAAAATGGAGCAAGCACTTTCCAGCCTAGAGTACCATTTGCTGGTATATAATAGGTAACTTGGACAGCAATGCTTAACGCGGTATTGGCGATATATGTGGGCCCAGAGATTGTAAATTGGAGTTTGACTCTGCTGGAAACAAGTTTCCCTTAGGAGAAACTTCAGTCACGTCCCTACTTGCTCGACCCATTTCTTCTGGTTCTTGTTGGCTATGTGCATGGTGAATTAACGCATGCACATCAGTCCTGTAATTCCAGACATGATCATCGGACATAAGCTAGCCAGCTCAAGTTTTGTTTCTATATATATATACACACACAGGAACAGATAGGTAACTACAAGATTAAATTAATTTAACACACTCACATAATTTTTATACGATTAATATTTTAACAAATCAATTATTGGATTTAATAATAAAATTATATTCATCATGCATATAAAGTTTTAAATTAATTTGACATTTTAATCATATCGATAAAAAATATTGATGTTTTTAATATATATTTAACGATTGAAAGTTTTTAATTTAAACAAATAGTTAACTATTTTTAACTTACTCAAAACTCGATATACATAATTTACATAAATAAACAATAAAATACAATGACCAAATCAAATAAATGCTAATCATACATAAAATTATATAATTATGTAAAACTAAACTAGATTTAAACCAATAAATCTCTCTTTCCTTTATCCATATATATATATATATATATCAAATGTCAATAACGACAGTTTACTTGCTATAATTAACGCTTAACGACAATGAAGATGCACGCATGTATATCATCGTTGCTTTTGTAGAGGTGGCAAAATGAATCCGAACCTAAAAATTTATTCAAAAAATTTGAGTTCTAACACGAATCGAACCTGATTTGACCAAAAAATTAACGGCTTGAATCCGAAAAAATTCGAACTTGAAATAGCCAGAACTCGAAAAAACCCAAACCCGAAAAAATTTGAACTTGAGCCTGACCTGAACCCGAACCCGAATTTAATACTAAAAATAAATATGAAGAAATTATAATTAAATAATTTTTTAT